>QXTE01000277.1:1377917-1492731 GCA_003942145.1 Platysternon megacephalum
ATCGCCCCGGGTGTGGCCTGCGCCCTTCCCGTTTTTTTTTTTTTTTTTTTTTTTTTTTTTTTTGCTGCCTGGGGCAGCAAAAACCCTGGAGCCGGCGCTGGCCCCTGCTGTTTGATTTTCCAGAAGCAGCCCTGTCTCTAATAAAATTCCCAGGGCCAACTTCTCTGCTGGTGTGAATGGGTTAACTTTAATGGAGTTTGGCCTATTTACACCAGCAAAGAATTCGGCCTGAAGATTGCAATCCAGCTCACGATTCAGCCCCCATCTTCATTCCAATGTTGCTATAGGTAACACTGTTTAAATAACATTAATCAATGCACAGTTCCTTCATCCCATTACCTCCACGCTGAGGTTCTCACACATACTTTAACTTTCAGAAGCACAACCACATGTCATCACTTCATTTTGAAACAGACCAGCTGAACCGTCGAAGCAGTGAGTGATAGGAACTGGGTATAAGTATTTTCGATGGTAAGACTTTGGGGGGCATCATTTGGGTGGAGTACCTGTCCTACTAATCACCATCCCTGGCCATCAAGTGAATCATTGAGACCCTTATAAGAATGCTAATGAGTGCCCAGTGCAATAAACAGTAGGGAAAATGTGCCTTTCCGTATTACAGAACAAAAGACAGTTATAATCAGAATACTTCGCACTTCTATAGCACCTTTCATGGCAGGATCTTCCAAATCCTTTCACAAGCAATTATGATTCAAAACAGACCCCTGTGAAGTAGGTAAATCTTAACCTCACTTTACAGTTAGGTAAACCAAGGCACAGGGAGGCTAAGTGACTTTTCCAAGGCCACAAAATGATAATAGAGCCCAGAATAAAGCCTTAAAATCAAGAATAAAACTTAATGATGAATCCCAGTCCCTTGTTCCAACCATTAGACAGCACACCCAATAGAACTCAGTTTCCCCTCTAAGAATCTTGCATAGATATATAAAAGGCCAAGGTTCAATGGCTACGATTCAGTTGAATTTCATTGGTCCCATCTTCCTCTGGTGTAAATGAGCATAGCTCCATTAAAGTCACTAGGGCTGTGCCCACTTACACCAGCTGAAGACCTGGCCTTAAACGGGCATTCAAGATTCACACACATCCAGATAGCTATCCGGATTGTTGCTCTAAAATCAGGTACACGACATTCATTCTGATGTGCCCATGAAGGAGTGTATTTTCACTTGGGCTGAGTGTACCCCTTCCTGTTTGCAAACCTGCACCTTGTGCACCCACAAATGAATTGCAGGCCGAAGTCTGCATGGATACGTGTCTCACTTCCTAACTTGTGCTGGCAATTAGGTAGCTAAGTGTATAACTAGGAAGATGTTGCATCTGCAAGAAGGTGGCCTGCACACTGACAAGTTGTCTCAAAAGGCCTATGGCTAAGTGTCTCCTCTCCTGTGCTTGCATGTTTGCTCTGTGAATTACCCTCTACACACTAATTAACAACTGGATTTGCCATGCAGCAAGGGTGCACGCACAGAAAGCTATAAATTATTACTTCATTGCTGTAGTGTAAATATTTTAAAATGGAGCCAGTGAGGGGGGGAGGAGGGAATGGAATATTTTATCCTGAACGTTTATGTTTGGAGTATTTAAAGAGCAATGTTTTGGAAAGAGATGGTGCATCTTTACGTTCAGTGGGTTATAAAGAAACGCATTAAGTTGCTGGTCAACTCTTTTAAGATGTTTAAACACATGGCTCATGACTGTTATGTAAAATTTCAATGCAGCCTTACAAACAACAAGGGTGTAGTGTATTTGAAAATATGCTGTACAGTCTGGAAACTTATTCTAAGTTTTTGATTCAGAGTTTCTCTGAGGTGTTGAACTTTGCCATCAGCAAAAAGTATTTTTAGAAAAGGGCCTTGAATTTTCATACAATGCCGATTTCATCAAGTTTTGGTCTCCATTTTTTCCACTACAGCAGCACATAAGTAGTAAGAATAGTTCTGTATCTCTCTCTGTATATATCTATATTTTTCTCTTCTGCTTCCACTGAGGAGAATTAACAAGGCTAAATCCTGCCCTCATGGACTCAGAGGGGGGAAGTAGGGGTGCAGGCCCGTGACATCCTTTGCAAAAAGTCAGAGCAAGATTCCCTGAGGTGATCCAGGAAAGGTGCTCTAGTGCCGCTCCTCCGTGCAGGAACAAAAGGCATCCATACCTGCTGCCTGCTAGTGCTTGCAGTGACCATGGCAGTCTTTCCATTGACATTAATGGGCTTTGGATAAGGCCCTACATGTAGCCGGAAGCAAGTTATGCCTCTTACTAACCCACAGATCATGACTCTCAAAACTGATGTACATGAGCCCTTATGTTAACTGGCTGTGTCTTCTAGCACACCCTACTTCTTGAGTGAAAGAAGAGCCCACCTATAACCTTTTATGCATCACTGCAGCTGGGGTAAGATTTAGCCTTCAAGTTGGTCATGTTATGACAGGACAGTGTAGGGTTATTTGTTTTTCTTATCACTTGACTGCAGAAAATCTCCTATTTTGCTAGGAAGAAAAAGGGATATTGTTTTGTTTTCTTTTGTCATCATTGCCTTATGTTTTTATTATTCATTAATTCTGGGGGACAAAAGTTAATATTTAATTTATCTAGAAATAAAAGAATGTGATTAATTTACTGCTATTCTTCCTTCAAACTGTGAACGACGGTCATTTAACCAGCAGCCCAGTGGCAAATTTTTTGCTAAAGGGCACAGATTTCTTGCATTGCATTTTGATGTATATAAAGGTCAGTTTGAGCCCACTCATATGCTTCTTGGGCCTAATTCCCCTCTTTTTTTGACACCAGTGTAAATCAAGAGTAGCTGGGCCAGGCCCTCAATGGTATAAATCAGCATCGCTCCATTGACTCCAAAGGTGCTACACTGATACGCCAGCTGAGGACCTGGCACAGGGGATTCACCATGAAGCCAGTGGAGTTATACCTGTATAAAGCTGGTACAAGTCAGAGGAGAACTAGGGCACTTATCTCAGGCAAAATCCTTCTTGAAGTCAATGGGAGTTTTGCCAGAGGAAAGGGCTGACGGATGCAGCCTTCAGTGCTGCCGCGCTGTGTACTGTGACAGAGGCAACTATTTCATAATTAAACACTACATTAAAAAAGAGAAAGGAACAACTTTTATTCCCAAGATACCCAAATGCATCCTCCGTTAAATGCAATGGGAGTTGCATGGGCTTGCCTCTGGGAAGAATTTGGTCCCAGCTTTTTTAATTGAAAAAGAATTAAAGGCTGCTTTTTTTTTCCCCCCAGAGAAAAAGTAATTTAAGTGAAATGAGCAAGGCAGTGTTTAATTGCTTCCTGCCTTGTTTGTACATAGCAATTTGGCTGTTTATTGGTTGTCTTTGTTCAGATTTTTATTGTAACCCGTTGCTATATATGCAACTGAGTGTATGTTAAAGTTTAAACTTTGGTATAGTATAATGCACAATTTTGTGTGCTTTAAATCTTTGTAAATAAACAGATGCACAATATATGCTCTGTTAAGTGTGATCAAGGGACCTTACACTACACTATTTTCATGCATATGTATCTATAAACTGTTTGAAAATATCGAAATATATGTTGAGGATGGCCATGAGCCAAGAATAAATGAGTGTGTTTTGACTCATGCTTCTTGAATAACTACTGGAAGAGGCATGTATATTAAGTAAAATAGAAAATGAAAATAATTTTCAAGACTACAGGTATTTTTGATAACTTCAAATGTGTTAAATACTATTTTAGAAAAATAATTGGTCAGATAAGAAATATTAGATCTATTCGAGTGAATCATAGTCCTCAAAATGTTCTTTACATGGAATATTATTTTTGTCTGATCAGACATCATGGAAACCTAGTTCTTTTTGAATTTTAGAAGGCAAGTGCTGTTGCATTCTTGCAACTCACATAGGCTGTTTTAAATCACATTTCCAGAGCCTTTACTCTTCCCTAATTTTTAAAAAAAGGTGTTACCATACATACATACTACCATAACTACCATATATACTTGTGTATAATCTTCAAATATCATCCCACAGATCTGCTGAGTGGCCACTATCAGGTCATCATATATGTGGGTCATACAATCAGTGGACAGTGGTCATCGGGCATATAAGGAAAGCAATTTCTTCTTAGGCCAAAACTTTCAAACCTGGGTGGCCACAATTTGGCTCATATCCCTATAGTCAGGCATCTAAACAGAAGTGGTCTGATTTTCAGAGTGCTGGGGGGGAAAACAGCTCCCACTGAAGTCAAGGGAAACTGCAAATGCAGTATAACTTTGAAAATCAGATCACTTACATTTATGTGCCCAATATGAGTGTATGAGCCACGCTTTGAAAACCCAGGTTTGAACATTGTGGTTTTAGTCTATACGTTCTGTTTATAGGACAGGGATGCACTAGCGGCTGCTGAAATCCAGGTACCAGGCCTGCCAGACAATTGACAATATAAGAACCTGGCTGGAGGGCCGACAGATAGTCTGGCTGCTGTACAGGCCTTATTGTTTTACAGGTGTTCACATGCAATGACATGGCAGACAGAATCTGCACCTGGGTGTGTTTCTGGTGTGAATCTGGGCTTTTAAAGCATGTTGTGAAAATATAGTAGAACCAGCACAGTGGGTGCATCATATAATCCAATTGTAGTCAAGAGCGATGGCAGACATTCCCTACCTAGGGAATTGCTCTGTCAAAGAGAAGCACACTCTTCTGTTGTAACGCCACTTCTACTCTTCACATGTCCCCTCAGAAGACACAGGAAAGCACTGTAACAGCAATATGCTAGTACTTAAGGGGATAAAGATTGAACCTGCAGCATTTAAGCAAGAAAAGGAGAACACTGTCATTTTTAGAAATGAAATACAATGGGATTGATGTCTACATAGGACACTGGTGCTTGTTTATGTCATCATTGCTTCTGCAATGGAGGGTTCAGTATATTTATTTTAGGTATTCGGATGGCCCCAAATGCCATAATATCTGAGCACCGTACAATCTTCCATGTACTATTATCCCCATTGTATAGAAGGAATAAGTGAATTGTCCGGGGTCACATAGGAAGTCTGTGGTAGAGCAGTGAATTGAACCCAGCTCTCTGGCAAGCACCCTAACTACTGGGCCATCTGTCATCTCCGTATAGCTCCTGCACAAGTATATATGGTAATGTAAACGTTAGCATGTGCCTGCAGCTCGGCCAAGACAGGTGAACTCATTGTAAGCTTCAGAACATTCACATCCCATTGAAAACCCTAGGGCACCTTCATGCATTAGAAAATATTTCAACAAAACCTAGCCAAAGTGGTGTTAGACAACAGGCCAAAAACCTTCTTAACATGTGAAGTAAAATATGATCCTCACTCATATCTCCTTCCTTAAATTTTAATTTCTGAGGATTAACAATTTCATCACACGTACTAAGCTACACGAAAATGTGTAATTAAACCACGGACAATAATACAAAGGAGATTTACTAGAAAAACACCACCGCTAGCAAGAAGGAATATTTTGTCTGCTTGTGTTTAAATGACTTTGGTGCATTTTTGCATGTACCATGCATTTTTAGAGTATGGTTGTTTGTACATTTTTGCTAACCAGGATTTTAAATTTCTTCTTTGTATAAGAAGATATCCAGGTGAGCATTACAATTCTTATAAGACTTTACAGCAAGTTTGTCATGTTTATTGAAGAGGAAGGACAGTGCTGTTTTATAATTGCCTCTGTGTCGTACATTGTTTTACGGAAATGCTTTTGAACCAACTGGAAAAAAAATAACAAACTCTTATTGGCATGTTTGTGACTTGCTCTTCTGACCGCAACAGATAACCATTTTGTTGTCTTATCCAATTGTATTGTCTTTTCTTATGTAAACTATCATCTTTCCAAGCAAATTATTACCTTATTTTTTAATTCTATCTTCAAATAAAAGGTTATTTTTTTCAAACACAAACAAACGTCTCTCTTTATTAATAAACCACCCACGTCCTGGAATGCTGTGTGGAATTCTCTTTTTAAATGATGGTCCATTCAGTTAGATTAGAAACACTTTATTAATTATGCTTGTGGTTTCTTAGAGCTTTGCAACCAATGGTCAATAAATATTTGATTGTCTTTGGAATAACCCTTCGCATAGAACTTTAGCCTGGAAGCCCGTGGGACTTGTGCTCCTAAGTGACTTAGGCACTTCTGAAAATCTCACCCTGAGGCAAAAATTTTCAAATGTGGGTGCCTAAAATTAGGTGCCTAAATCCCTATATAGGTGACTAGATAGAAGTGGCCTGATTTCCAGACCTGCTGAGCCTCTACAGCTCCCCGTGAAGTCAAAGGTATTTCGGGGCATTCCTCATTTTTGTAAATCAGGTCATTTTATTTAGGTGACTGCATATGCACTTGGGTGCCTAATTTTCGACACACATTTTTAAAATTGTGGCTCTACAGCACCCACTCCCCTCATCTTGCTTCCCCGTATTGGATCATGAATAACAAAACACCATGCTCAGTAGTCCTGCAGGGGGACGTCATCTGCACCCTGGGAGGAGCAGGACAGAGAGGAACATTTCATTGTTCCTTTTATATTGGTCTGAGTGGGAAGAATGTTGCCTTTTTATTTGTGTCCCTTGCTCTTCTCTCCCCAAACGGTCACAAACAAAGGGCCAAATGGCGACCTGAACCACGTGGTGTAACTACATTGATGCTGATGGTTACACCCATGTATGTCAGCTCTAAATCGGGCCCCAGACGAAAAAAAAAGCTCTTCTGGGTCACACTTGCTCCAGCCCCCTTCACACTCTTGTGGTTTAGTTTTGAGCCCCTTCTCTCTCTCCTGGCTCCATCCTGAGCCTGCTCTTCCTTGAGTCTGAGTCATGCGAGCAATAACCCTGACTGCTTAGCCCTACTCTGTGCCTCAGCTGTTCAGGCAAAGCCTCCCGAGGGACTCATGTTGGAGTACAACCCCAGGATTGTCAGGCCTCTGGCTGGCAGTGCTGCAGAGGTGACATTCTAAGGACTCTATTTTAATCTTCTGGAGTTCAGCCAAAGACTGGAATTCAGCTGCCAGCGCGAGGGGGGGGGGCGTTCATTGAGTCTGACCTCCCATCAGGAGAGGTGCTGGTGTTCCTTCTGAAACTACTGGGGGCTCTTTCATTGAGCCTGACCTCCCATCATGAGTTTTACCAGGGATCCTTCTTCAACGGCTGGGGACTCAGCCCTGGCACCGTTCCAGCATGCAGAGTTCTGTGCTACTTGTCTCCAGATGTGTGTAAGATGCACCAACTGTAAATTCATGTTCCACAGGCTGAGCTGGAGAGTGCAGTTTCGGGTACCTTTTAAAAACAGCCCTGGGCGGCGGGGTGGGGTGGGGTACCACTGACTTCACTCTGCCTTGTAGAGGTGCATAGATTCCTGTGCCATTTTAAGCTATCCCTCATCTCCTTGGACAGGTGTAGATATGTGCAACCAACACTTCAGCGTGTGTCCCGTGTCCACTCTGTGCTTGACTCACAGAGCCTGGCTCTTCCAGCTCAGATATAGACACTGTCTTAGGTCGAAAGATCTCTGGTTTAAACCTATGCCTCATTCAAAATGGTGATGGTCACCTAACTGGGGTGTTATCCTGCATTCAGACTTCTGTGGGCCTCAGGGTACTTCTACGCTGCAATAAAAGACCCGCGGCTGGCCCAGGTTCATGGAGTTTGTTCAGGCTTGGGCTGGAACCCAGGCTCTGGGAGGGTCTCAGAGCCCAGGCTCCAGTCCGAGCCCAAATGTCTGCCCTAGTACTTTTAGCCCCTCAGCCTGAGCCCTGTGAGCTGAGTCCAAGTCAATTGACCCAGGCTCTAAGACTTGGTGCTAAGGGTTTTGTTTTGTTTTTTATTGCAGTGTAGACATATCCTCAGATGCTTGGGATGAGCTTGCTGTGTGCAGAGGAAGTACATAACCCACTGTTCAACAAGTATTATGTGATGAAAGTCTGTTATGGACCCCAATCACAGAGGCTAGCAATTTAGCTACAACTGTCTACACCAGGGGTCGGCAACCTTTCAGACGTGGTGTGCCTGAGTCTTCATTTATTCACGCTAATTTCAGGTTTCGCGTGCCAGTCATACATTTTAACGTTTTTAGAAGGTCTCTTTCTATAAGTCTATAATATATAACTAAACTATTGTTGTATGTAAAGTAAATAAGGTTTTAAAAATGTTTAAGAAGCTTCATTTAAAATTAAATTAAAATGTGGAGCCCCGTGGACCGGTGGCCAGGACCCAGGCAGTGTGCGTGCCACTGAAAATCAGCTCGCGTGCCATAGGTTGCCTACCCCTGGTCTACACAGACCACAGCAGCGAGCCTCCCGGTGTGGGCCAAGCAACTTGGGCCAGTGCTACCACACTGAGAATAGCTGGGTAGATGTTGTGGCTCAGGCTCTGGGTGGTTGACCCACGCTGGGAGCCTCACTGCCACGGGCTGTGTAGATATACCCATAGAAGTCTCTGGTTCAAGCCTTTGGGTCAGCCACAATGGGGGACGTCACAGATGTGCTTATTATATCCTTGCACGATACTGTCCTATATGAGAACATTTAATGCATCAGAAGCACAATCTAAAGCCTATTTAAGTCAGTGAATTTCAGCAGGCTTTAGCTCAGGCCCCAATTCCACAGTCACATCCCACGTTGGTATATACTGCCAAGCGTTCTATATTAATTGCAAGCACAGACAGTCATGCCGGCACATACTTACCTGATATTAAAGGGACACTGCTGAGATTGATGGGTTAATTTTTTACCTCCTTTAAATAATAAAATCACCTGTTTTATTTATATAATTCTTTCTCAAGAAACAGTGTATTTCTCCTATCATGATAGTCTAATATACTTTGAAATAATAATACCTTTCCAAAATAAAGCTTGTCATTCAAGGAAAGCTATAAAACCAGATTCTCCTCTAATTTACACGGGTTTTAATCTGTACTAATTCCATTGTTTTCAAGCATATTCTGCTGGAAAGCATTTAGGTACTATGATGATGAGTTATTCTGGATTCATACTGGAGTTTTTGAATGGTGACTGGTGTTATTTAAAAATATTTTGGCCACTTCATAATAGAATTTCCCTTTGCCCACATTCATACTCCCTTTTATTCGCTTTGCATGACCATGCCTGTGAGAAAGTTCATTCTGTGACTCAAGGTGGAATGTCCTCCTAAAAGATATGGTCCAGTTCAGCCATAGGCTACTGAATTGAAGAATTACTGGGTGAAATTCTCTGGCCTGTGTTATGCAAGAAGTCAGCCTGGGCTCTAGCCCAAGCCTACACAGCAATGAAACAGCCCCACGAGCCTGAGTCGACTGGCACGGGCCGGCCATGGGTGTCTAGTTACTCTGTAGATACACCCTTAGCTGACCAATAGCACAGCTGAAATATGGAACTGCAACTACTGAATGCTCAAAGCAAGAGTCGGAAACAGATTGATCTTTTTGAACTACTGCATTTTCAAGCGGTATCGCCGGCTGTTTTATAAGTGTCCTGAATTTGTCAATGCTGCTACAGTGCCTCTACTATTGAGATTAAGTTTTCCTTTGCTGAGAGGACAATTATTATTGTTAACTATCTGTATGACAGGAGTGCCTACAACTAGTTGTATGGCCAAGGTTAGGGCACGGTTGTGCTAGGTGCTGCACAAACACACAATAAAAGACAGTTGGGGTGCACAGGAATCATTCTGGGACCCAGGTACTTGAAAGAGACGTTCTTTATTCAGGGATCAGTTCCAACTGCCTCTCTATGACAGACCAGAGACTTCTGCAGCATCCTTTCCCCAGACTTTGAATATGGGAAACTAACCCACTTAACTGTACAGTTCCCTCTACCTTAACAGCCTCTGCCCCAAACAGCTTACCCTCTGAACAGCCAGAAGAGGCAACATTCTCCCCATTTTACAGATCAACTGACGCCCCAGATTAAGTGACTTGTCCAAGGTCACACAGGCAGTCTGAGGTAGCGCTGGGCAATCTCCTGAGTCCCAGACTAGTACCTGGCTCACAAATCCACTTTTCCTCTCAAAATGTGGCGTTGTTTGCTAAGCGTGGACTATGGACTAATTCTGACTGCCAGTGAGGGCAAGTGTAGTGTGATCAGCAATTCATTCCATGATGACTTAATCGGGGCCAGGATTTATCCAGACCCTTGGTGGTAACACAGCACAGTCCAGGCTAGAGCCAGAGAGCTGCAAGGAGCTGTTCTGCCCCCTTCCCCCTCCCACCCCCCCGGAGCCTCAGTAAAAGAGCCCCTTTGTGTTTGCTACAGGAGTCCTGTCTATTCTCTGTCACAGGGGACACTATGGGATGGAGGGCTGAGCCCACATCAAGGTATCATTATGTCTCAACAACTATGTATTTTTATACATGGCTCCATTATAAAATACTGGATTCAGTCAGCTCAAATAATAATACCTATTTCTTACACAGTGCTTTTCAAAACACTTCACAATCTTAATAAGATTGATTTGTGTTTATCCTCACAATACCGTGTCAGGTAAGGAAGTGCTGTTATCCCTATTTTATAGATGAGGAACTGGGAAGCTAAGTGACTTGCCCATGGGTTACACCGGCAGTTTGTGGGAGAGCAGAGAATTAAACTCAGGTCTCCGCTACAGCCCTAACCACTGGACCACCCTTCCTCTGGCATGTTAACAGCTCTCCTAATGATTAACTCTTCCAGGGAAGCAGATTTATGTAGAGTCTCTAGGAGATCTAATATTAGGCTGATAATGCTTCAGGGCTGAGAACCGTTCTTCATGTATGAGTGTTCAGTGCTTGGCACAATAGGGCCCCATTCTTGATTGGCCTCTTTGTGTGGCATCATTGCAATCTAAATACTAATTATTTTGCAGCTTCGCTATTCATTCAGGTGCCTGGGAAGCTGCACCACTGCGTTTATGCCACTGCATGGTGCTGTGTGAGGCTATAAAGCAGCTGCATTGCTAGGCCCACTCAGGTGATTCTAAGATGGCTTCCTTCTGAAGGAGTGTAGCTACCTTCTGCCTGGGAGCCAGCGGAAACCCAGAACACTAGGGGAGTCCTCCAGCCACCCCAAGGTAAGAGTGTCTTCTGTACTGTAAGGGAAGGAGACTAGAGGAAGCTGGCACTCCCCTGTGCACCCTCCAGCTGGTTTCTCCTTTTCAAACACACCCTTGAGGTTTCATATTAGGGAGCGGATTGTGGGCATTAAGGAAACTTCTGGTGCTTTTTGTAAAAGTGTGGGGTGGGGGGGCTAACATCGTTGTCCTGGGGTATGCCAGTGCCCATGTGGGGAACTGCATCCTGCCTCTCTAAGGTTCCTCCCATGTATAGCATTCTCGTCACGTCCTCTACCTTACCTGGGGGGGTGTTGCTGAGTGCTATCAAGCAGACGCCATGTTTCATCCCCCAGCATAACTGCATTTTGGGAAGGGATGAGGGGATCCCTCTGTATGGTCTGTAGGTTCTGTTGTAAAGCGTTTTGGGCGCCGTCAGGATGCTGGCAGCCTTGGTTGTCCTTAGCGTCGTTTTTGGGAAGCAAGCGGTGTGAGCCCTACAAGGGGAGCTTTCACTCTGCGTGGGAGTCTCGTGGCATGGGCAGGTTTGAAACACCAGATTGAAAATAGCTGTTTCTGAGAGGGCTGCGTTCATTTGTATTAGCAGTTGTGCTGAATCACACATCGTTGACTCATCACAATCTAGTCATCTGTCTTGAGTGCTGTCTGGCAGGCGAGGCCCATTGCAGTCAATGGAAGTCTATCCACTAACTTCAGCACGCTTGGGATTGGGTCCCACGGGCACAGCAGCCCACTGCTTATGCCATAGGCACCGACTCCGGGGCTGGTGCACCTACGGGGAAAAAAAGTGGGTGCTCAGCACCCACCAGCAGCCCCACCGATCAGCGCCTTCCCCTCCCCCCAGCATCTCCTGCCCACCAGTGGACCCTGCTGATCATCTCCCCCTCCCCCATGCCTCCCACCTGCTAGTGATCAGCTGTTCAGCAGCGTGCAAGAGGCACTGGGGGGAGGGGGAGGAGCGGGGGCAGGAAGAGGCAGGGGGAGGGGCAGAATGGAGTGGGAAGAGGCAGGGGTGGGGACTTGGGGGAAGGGATGGAGTGGGCTCAGGGCCTGGGACGGCGCGGGGATCCAGCACCTCCAGGGAACTCAGGAAGTCAGCACCTCTGGCTTACACCATCATTAGGAGACACCTGGCCCACAAAACCAAGTGGGTTTAGGTTTGTGTGTACGAGGCTTATTGACAATCGGGGGCAGCCTATGTGTCATCCCTATAAAACACCTCTCTGTAACACGGTTTGTACATGCATTCTTGGCAATGGTGAACGCACAAAGATTACTCTGTTCGAATGATTGCATCACCGCAGGCTTCTGAGTTACTCCAAACTCAAGATGCATATTTTAAATCACCCCTGCTGTTGCTGATAATTTGTTCCATATTTACCATATCACTTAGCACTTGCAAATGGGATTCTTTGGAATGTAAATATTAATTAAATTAAATAGCTGTAGTTAAAGCAGGCCAAACTCATCACTGACGCTTTAACTCCACAAAGGAGTTGACACCAAGGATGAATTTGGCCCCAGTGACATTCACCTTACATCATTTTAACACACATGAAAAAACAGAGAGGAGCTTTCCTCCTTCCCTTATATTTCAGTTTAAACACTCTTCTTGCATGGCTGACCTTAAAGCAGATCCTGAAAACTAGTGATATTTACCCAAAGAGAGACTCATGCCCAAAGAGTGAGGTTACCCCAATTGTGTTGGACAATTGTTTGTTAAAACATAAGAAGATAAAAAATGCAGAGTATAATTTAGGGCAGTGGTTCTCACCAGAGGTACCTGTACCTCTGGGGGTACACAGAGGTCTTCCAAGGGATACATCAACTCGTCTAGCTATTTGCCTCGTTTTACAACAGGCTACATAAAAAGCAGTAGCAAAGTCAGTATAAACTAAAATTTCATACAGACAATGACTTGTCTATACTGCTCTATATGCTATACACTGAAATGAAAGTATAATATTTATATTCCAATTGATTTATTTTATAATTATATGGCAAAAATGAGAAAGGAAGCAATTTTTCGGTACTAGTGTGCTGTGACGCTTGTATTTTTATGTCTAATTTTGTAAGCAAGTAGTTTTTAAGTGAAGTGAAACTTATGGGTACACAAGACAAATCAGACTCCTGAAAGGGGTACAATAGTCTGCAAAAGGTTGAGAGCCACTGATGTAGGGTTTATTCAAAGACCAAAGTTCCCATATTATTTGCCATGGTGGAAACATGTGAGGGAAGGTTTGGGCAAGAATGCAGGTGCACTGAAAATAAAATAAAAGGCCTAAAACAAACAAGCCCTTATATAATCACCAGTGCATAGTTGGAATTTGTATGGAGACCTTATTCACTAAAGTATTTTGCTGGGCTCCCACAATATCTGTAATAAAAATGGCAACTCGGAAAAAACTACCTCCAGCATTTTTTCTACCCACCACATTCCACCCAGCTTCTCCAATAACCTTTAGATTCAATTTTAACAACTATTTTATATATAAAATATATATTTCAAATGGCATATTTAGCCCATTTGTGAAGAGAATGCCTTTATTCAGCCCATGATGCCCAGTTTATGGCTTGCATGTTTCTCATTTGGGACCAGGCTTAAGATGGATGAGATCAGTCCAGTTGGGACCATTGCTGAACCAGCTGGTGAGAGAGAGGTTGCTTTTGGAACCTAGAAACACCAGGATCTTGCTTTTGACTTGTTCCACAATATTTGCTAATTAAGTTCCATAGAAAAACCAGCTCAACCAGTGATGTAAAGCAAAACCTTTCAGCCCTGGCACCTGAATAGGTGACCTGATTTTCAAATATGCTAAGCCCCCAGCAGCAGCCATTGGAGTCATGACAGCTGAAGAGTGCTGTGCCTCTTTGAAAATTAGGCCATCTATTTATGTGCCTAAATATGGATGTTGGAGCCTATTTTTAGGCACCCCCTTTTAAAAAAATTTGCCTGAAGTGGCTACATTTTTCCCCGTAGGTGGTTTTCTCCTTCCTCTTCCCCCTAGCCAGATAACACTTCTTTTTAATCACCATCCTTTTTGTTACTTGTCCTCTTTATACACTATCAGATTAACCGGACAGAATTATCTGTTGTTGCAATAGTGGGACCATTACTGAAATACTCTGTCCGGTTCTGGAGTTCAAACTTCAAAAAGGAAGTTGACTAGCCAGAAAGGGTTCAGGAAAGAGCTACAAGAATGATTCAAGGCCTGGAAACTTTATGAAACTCATTCTATTTATCTTGCCCAAGAGAGGGTTAAGAGATGACTCCATCGCCGTCTACAAGTGCCTATCCGTGGAAGAGATTTCTGACAACAGATAGCTCTAATCTAGCAGGAATTTTCTAGCAGGAAAAAGCATAATCAGATCCAGTTGTTGGAAGCTAAAACTAGAGAAATTCAATAACTAGAGATCAGGTCCAGAGTTTTAACCATGAGGGTAACTAAACTTTGGAACGAACTTACCGATGGAGGTGACATCACCTGAAGTCTTCAAATCGGATGTCTTTCTAAAAAAAAAATGCTATAGCTCAAACAGAGATATGGGCTTGATGCAGTTTACTGGGTGAGGTTTTTTGGACTGCCTTATGCAGGAGATTAGACTAAATGATCATGATGCTCTGTTTTGGCCTTAAAATCTATGCATCTGTGCTTCCAGAATTGCCTTCAACACACAGAAGTGTGGTTGAACTGAGCAGTTTTACAGAGAGACTTCAGATGACTAGTTCCGTTTTTGTGAAGCTTGAATTTATGCCGCAATTAGCTCACAGAAATTATCCGGAGTTGCTGCAGGCAAAGACCCAGTGAAGCAGTTGGGCTAATAAATCAGCCATAAAAATCACTTCCCTATTAGATCTTCAAAGGCCTGTGAAAAGAAAAAAAAACAAACAGCATAAATCTTCATCAGGACAGGTCACAACCGAATACGAGGGCCCTCCTTCTGTAAGGCAATCAAGAAGAGAAAATTATTTCTCCTAATCAGTAGTGGTGGGAGTAATTTATTAAGATATTTTTAGTTTCATGGCTTATATTGGTACCCTTGCCACACAGTATCATTATGGGCTAGATTCAGCTCTGTCTGACTTCAGTGGAGGTACTCCAGATTAACGCTGTTGTAAGTAGTTGCTCTGGGTTTACACCAGGATACCAGAGATCAGAATCTTGTCCTATGTGCACGTAACTCCTGTTGACTTCAATGGGAATTGCTGATGCATATGTGCAGAATGTAATCATAACCCTTATATAGCACTTTTTAGCAGCAGCTCAAAGCCCTTTACAAAAGCAGATAAGAATCGTTGTCCCTATTTTATAGATGGGGAAGACAAGGCACAGATAGGTGTAGAGTCAGTGGCAGAAATAACACCCAGGTGGAGGAGGGGCTAAGGTAAACCATTTTTGCATCCTCCCAAACCTGGGCTGCTGTAGAGCTAGAGAGGCCCTTGGTATAATTTAGGTAGCCCTGGGGGCCTGTTTAAATTCCTGCAGACTCCCCAGGCTGCCCCAGGGCAACCCAGAGTCTCTGCAGCACTGCATCTTGTGGCCTCAACCTCAAATCTCCCTTGCTGCCCCCAGCCTCCTCTAGTGGGACTTGCAATCAAGTCCTGGGATGGCAGCCTCACAACTGTCTATTAATGTGTCTTCACCAGGGGGGATTGTCCCTCATTTGGCTACCGGATGTTCTCCCTCAGCTGGATACTTTGTGCTGCCCTTGCCCTTTCGTGAAGCATAAAAGGGCCGGAGCTAGGGTCAGGGTTTTGCACCAGTTTTTCTGACTCCCAGTCCTGGGCCCTTTCCACTGGCCTAAGTTTGTACTCCAGTCTGCATTCATGCCCGGTGTGAAAATCATCAAGCGCTTCATCCAGAACAATTATCTATTCCCTCTTGCTAATTAAGGAACATTTAAAAAGACTGATAATAAGATTTAAGAGTATACTTATATAACACATAAACGTCTACACCAGGCAGCATGCATTCTTACATACAATTTTACAATGAACTGTGCTCTCAGAAATCCCTGTATCTTTGGCCTGGGCATGCATTATGCATATGCCTACTTATTTCAGGGACGGTAAAGAGCTGGATAAAGATGAATTCACTGGAAGGAAAATGAATACAGATTTGGTAAACCTCTGTCCAAATGGTAACCAAAGGGCTGCTTTTTAGAGGAAAACTGAGGAACAATAGTGCAGAC
Organism: Platysternon megacephalum; assembly: GCA_003942145.1. NCBI lineage: Eukaryota > Metazoa > Chordata > Testudines > Platysternidae > Platysternon > Platysternon megacephalum. The sequence continues at coordinate 1,394,191 of QXTE01000277.1, forward strand.
CCGGTACAGGGAATTGAGTTTTGCTTGAGTTAAANCCCCCCCCCCCCCCCCCACACACACACACACTTTTCCATCCCCACAGTCAGTCCTTCACACCCTACACTTTGGGAAATACTAGTGTAGGGCATTCAGCACAGAGATCTGGGACTCGGTGTTCCCTGTCCCCAGCGATCGGCCTGGACTAGAACGTTAAATCTTGGGTGGCGCTCAGTGATCACTCCGAGCTTATGCTGCTTGCAAGAGCTCTGCTCTGTGGGTGGGCAGCTCAGCCCTTAAAGGCACAGTACCTAAAACGACAGGGTGGAGAATGCTGGAATTTGACATTCCCATAACAGCAGAAGGTGATGAGTTAACTAGCACTGAGCGCTTTTGAAAACCCCACCCTGACCCTTTCATTCTCTGGGGCAGGAGCGCCGCCAGCTTTTCCGGCGCCCTAGGCAGTGGAAGGTCCCGCCCCCAAAATTCAACGGACGACCGGGGCGCCGGCGCCCCCAAAATAGCAGCGCCCTAGGCGACCGCCTAGGTCGCCTAATGGGTTGCGCCGGCCCTGCTCTGGGGCAGTAAATTCCCCCATGTTGACTATATGCTATGTGAGTAGATATACAAGTACTTCGTTATTTGTCCCTGAATCTCAGCTTGTGCTCTTCCTAGGATGCTCTTTCTTAGTTACCTGTGGGCATATTTGTAAATTACCTGCTAGGTTCATTTTGCCAGTGCGGTTTCTGAAGCATGTCTGGGCATAGGAGATCTTTATCCAATCATTCTGCCTCTTTTAAGGTCCTCTTCTGCCAAAACCTTGTCTCTTATCATCAGCACTTAGGTATCACAAAAACTCAGAGGAGCTTTATGCCCAGCAGACCTGTTTGTGCTGCACAGGCCACTGGATGCAAACTGTGTCCTGTTTGTTAAGACTAGTCTCCTCTCGTAATGCAAGTTCATCAACAGCACTTTGTCAGCTGCAATGAACATTTAAGTAGCTGAAGTATCTGTTCAGTCAGAAGCCTGCCAAGTCCCCAAGGTGAGCGTATTTTTGTACAGAAATATGCAGCTAAACTGGTGGTGGCCATTGAGGAATTGAGCTGCAATCAACATCAACACCACAAGGACACAATATTTTTCTCCTGATTACAACACATTCATTTATTTTGGAATTCTTGTGCCAGCTGAGGACTACAGGGCAGTGACAGTAGAAGAGCTGTCCAGGTGCCAAGCAAAAGAGAGAACTGCATATGTACTCATGTTCTGAAAAGGGTATGCTAGAACGCAGTGAAAAGGCTGGGTAGAGATTTAAAAGAATACCCTTCCATTAACATTTTGAAGGCAGCCCATAGATTGGTCCTACAGCAGCTGCCAACAATGTGCTGAAATGATGCATCGTATATCGCTGCTTGCTGGATTCTCAAATTCAGTCATTTCACTTGAGAAGGGTTCTGAGTTTTGCAGGCTCAGAACAATTTTAAATTGGGGGCGGGAGGGTGTTTTAAAATTAAAATGTTGTGCTTGCCTTTCAGATCGCCTTGCAAGCCACCGTGGGTATGTCTACACTGCAAAGAAAAACCCGCAGCACCACGTCACAGAGCCCAGGTCAACTGACTGGGGCTCGCGGGGCTTGGGCTGCAGGGCTAAAAATATCAGTCTCAATGTTCCCGCTCGGGCTGGAGCCCGGCTCCAAGACCTTCCCCCTTGGCTGGGTTTCAGAGCCTGAGCTCCAGCCTGCCCGGGAATGCCTGCGCTGCTGCTGTTAGCCCCGCAAGCCAAAGCAATTGACCTGGGCTCTGAGGCCCTGGGTTTTTCTTTGCATTGTAGACATGGCCAGTGATTGTAAGCTGTTTGGGGGTGCGGTTTGTCTCCTCACAACATAAGCATGGACCCTCTAACGCAATGGGGCCATGCTTTCTGATTAGGACCGATTTTAGGACCCCCTGTAATAAAAATAAGAAGTAACCAAGAGATAATTTGTTTAATTTTTTATGGAAAATTAAAACCACCATTCTGCTCTCCAGTTTATACAATATACACTGGTTTTTTTAGCTCTAGAACAGGGGTTCTCAAACTGGGGGTCGCGAGGTTATTACATGGGGGGTTGTGAGCTGTCAACCTCCACCCCAAACCTCGCTTTGCCTCCAGCATTTATAATGGTGTTAAATATATAAAAAAAGTGTTTTTAATTTATAAGGGGGGGAGGGGTTGGACTCAGAGGCTTGCTATGTGACAGGGGTCCCCAGTAAAAAAGTATGAGCCACTGCTCTAGAATGCGATGCACTCAACAGTTTGAAGACTGTCCCTCCAGCACTGTTGTATTGCTTGTGTCCTTTTGGATTTAGTAATGGTTCAAAGCATTGAGCTGTTAAAACCTACTGCCTTCATTAAAGGATACCGAGGCTCAGGAGACCTGGAATCTATTCCCCACTTGGTCACTGGCCTGCTAGGTGACCTTGGGCAAGTCACTTCACTGCTCTGTGCCTCAGTTTCCCCTTCTGTCAAATAGGGATAATGATGCTTACCCAAAGTGCTTTGAGATCTAGTGAAGAAAAGCATGAACTAAGAGTTAGGTGATGGTATTACTTGTTAAGAGAAGTTGTCAGATGGACATTCTGGTCTTATTTCTCTCTCAGATACTCAGGAGTAAATCCTCTGAAGTAAACGGAATTGTTCAAGTGCGAAACCAGCGTAAGTGAGATGGGATTCCAGAAGAAATGTAATAGATGCATATTGGTATTTGCCATATTACTGTGCAATGGCAGCTGAAACTTTTATAATATTTTATCTCACTGAGGTATCGCAGGTTTAAAATAAAACAAAAAACTAATCCGTCCTGCAAAGTTAATTAGTTAAAAGGACAAAAATAAACATTTTCAATCTAGACTTAAAGGGAAGATAAGGCCATACCTGATGTCAAAAGACAATGCATTCCACAAAGCAGGTGCACAATATTAAAGCGCTACAGCAGAATAACAAAAATGCGAAGGACAAAAGCAAGGTCTCCAATAATGCTCCCAGTATGTGTGCATACTAGGAGGAGCTGGAGGGGATTTTTGCCAGGGAAGCAACCGCAGATCCCTACTATGTCCTGGACAGTTTGGAAGGCAACCTGCTAAGTGTTGTACCAACACATAGTAAGAGACAACCCCTGCTCTGAAGCGCTTACAATCTCAAGAGACAAGACAAAGTGTGGGAGGGGAAGCAGCACAGAAAGGTGAAGTACCAAGGTCACAGAGCAGGCTCGTTCCAATGCTCTCTCGTTGGACCATGTTGCCTCTCATGTTTGGTTTTCCCCCTCAGTTCCCTTTCAGTTTGAGCTATTCCCTATGCTTAAAATGAGGAATACCACTCAAATCACTATTATACCTAGAGCCAGGAGGAGCCTTTAATAGAGCCTATTGGATATCAGCAAGAACTTTCTAGGTTTGACGTGCAACTTTGCCTATAAACCTAACTGACATGTCTGGTCGTGGCAAGGGGCTCGGAAAAGGAGGCACCAACCACCAGAGATACGTACTGAGAGATAACATCTAGGGCATTCTGAAGCCAGCTCTTCGCCACTTGGCTCATTGTGGGGTGTGAAGCTCATCTTGGGCCTGATTTATGAAGAGACTCGGGGAGGCAGGGCCGGCTCCAGGCACCAGCCGAGCAAGCTCGTGCTTGGGGCGGCATTTCGCCCAATCCTAGGGCAGCACGGCCGCTTTTTTTTTTTTTTTTTGGTTCGCCGATCCGGCCGCCCTGTAGGGGGCGGAGGAGGGGAGCGCCCTGCTGGGAGCGGGCTGCGCACTCCGTCTGCCCCAGCCGGTGCCAGGTCTGTAGCAAGCCCAGCAGGGCAGCCCACGTCCTTCCCTCCCCACCGACTGGAGCGGTGTGGAGCCCTCCCGGCAGGCGGGGCCGCGTGGCGAGCGCCCCGCTGAAGCCCTGGCCACCCCTCATCTCTCCCCACCACCCCCGCTCACTCCCCCTCCCTCCTGCTGGCCGGGGCACGTCTGGCTCCGGCCGTGCCGCATGTTTTTTGTTTTTTGTGGGTTTTTTTGCTTGGGGTGGCAAAAAAGCCAGAGCCGGCCCTGCCAGGAGGGTCCTGAAGGTATTTTTGTAGAATGTGATCTGAGATGCTGTCACTTACACAGAACATGCCAAGCAGAAAACTTGGATGTGGTCTATGCTCTGAAGCTCCAAGGTCGTACTCTGTACGGATTTGTAGGCCACACCTGTGTCATTTTTATGCTACTTTATATGTTCAAAGCACATCTCCTGTTGAGTTCAGTTGCAGCTCGGAGCACTTAGCACTTTGCAAATCTGATCCCAGGTGTCTCACCTTTGGCATCCAGAAAATGAAGAACACACCATTCATGGCCACCTTGATTTACGTGACTAGTCCGGCATTGCGTAAGAACTGGGTGGCAAAGAAAGGGATAGAATCTAATTATACAGGGTGGCATTCAACTGCCTAAATCTTGAGATCATCCTTTCTCCTCCTACAATCCCCTGCCTCATTTGCTACACACGTTCCAACTTCAGCAACAAATGAGGCAGGGTCATATGGACAACAACCTCTTTTACTACGGAATCCTGGTTCATTCCAAGAGCTCTGTCTGTCCTGTGCACTGAACGAAGTAGGGTTCCTGTGGAGACCACAGCCTGTAGTCCTACAGTTAAAGACTATCCTAAAGGATAGAGGCACATTCCGTGAGCAGAGGCTATTTCTCGGGTTTCTGGGATGCAGAACGTTGTGAAAGGAAAGGAAACGTCCCCTCCCCAGCACATTTCCATTTCCTCCTCTTCTCCCTCACCCTCTTTGCTGAAAACAATAGGGTGGTTTGAAAGTCTCATCCAGATCCCAGTCCCGAAATCCTCTCTGTCTAGGAGCCATGTTTGAGAGAGGCCTGCGGGACCAGGCCGTAGGCAGGTGTTTTAGGAAGCGGTGCTTTGAATACAAAAATGAAAGGCAAGGGAACTCAGCTTCTCCAGTCTTGCTGGTTCTCTGTGTATCATGATCATTTCTCCAAAGCCAAAATAGTAAGTCCAACAGAGACAATGATTAATGGTGAAAACTAAGGAGGCTGCTTTTAGACAAAATGGTACCAGCACCTTGCTGTCGATTCATTGTTTGCTTCATCTAATGCTGTGAAGGTTCCTCTGTGCGGCTATTCAGGGAGTGCCAGGGATTTCACTCTGAATTCTGATAATCCACCCAGCAGTGAGCTGCAAAGGGACATGCAGCCAGCCCTCATTCCTGCCTCTAAAGGATTTCTCATTTGATTTCACTCTCTCCCCTCATGCTCACTAGCTTTTGGAGCTGATCCTGGTGCTATTGAGGTCATTGGGGAGGTTTGCCACTGCCTTCCGTGAGACCGGGATCTGGTCCCCACAATCCAACTGGCGCCCGACTCCTACTGACATGGAATTAGCCTGGAAAATTGCTCCAAGGTCAATTGGAGAGGTGAAAAGCATTTCAGAGAGGAAAGTAATGAAAGGGGGAAAGTTTCAACACCAGGGGACCTAGCTTTACGCTGAACCTAGAATTGCCTGGTCTTTCATTCAGAGACACTCGTCTAAGTAGCACAGCTGGGTTAATCCCTTGAAGAACTGACACTACATAACTTCGCTCTGCTAACTTGCTGGACACACCTTGTAAGCCTGAGCCACAGCCCACTCAGCTAGGGGCTGCACCCGAGCGCCTCTGGGGCAGCAGTGGAACTCCAGCACCTTTCCAGCGCAGAAAGAACGTTAAAAAGAAACATGGGGCAGATTTTTTCTCCAAACTTCTTTGAGTTTTGACAGTATTTCCCCCACAGGTCTCTAGAGCTAAGAGGAAAGGGAACGTTCCATCTGTGTACGAGGCAGTGTGGGCTAAAGGATCTGGAGACGCAGGATTCCCAGCTCTGCCACTGATCTGCTGGGTGACCTTGGGGAAGTCCCTTCATCTTCTATACCTCACTTTCCTCTCCCACCCTTGCCTGTTTAGGCTGTAAACTCCTCTGGGCAGGGACTGCCTCTCGCTGTGTGTTTATGTAATGTCTTGCACAACAGGGCCCATATCTCATCTGGGCACTACAGTAATACTACTAGATTTAGGTGAGCAAGCAGAGCAACCTCTAACCAGAAGAAGCTATGAGAAGCTGAACTCAGTGACATAATCTCTGAGCAAAAATGGGCAGGCATGCCAAGGGCTTCGAAAACTTAGATGTGTGCACCAGATTGTATGGGGTCTTTTGGATCTCTTTCCCCCCCCCCCCCCCCCCCCCCCCCCCCACTCCTCCCAAAGTCTGTGATCAAGCTGCCTTCACCAGACCACAGCTATCCCTGCATGCTATTGTGTACATGTTGGGGAACATTCGGGAGGGGGGGGGGTCTTGAAATAACCCTCTGACAAACAAGCCACTCTCAGGGACTTTGGAAATCTGGGTTCAATTTCTAGTGCAGTCACAGACTGGGTGGCCAAAGGCAAGTCACATTGATGCCTGTGTTCCCAGGCTTCTGCTTATATGCTGTGACCCCTTGCCCCCCCTTTGTCTGTCTCATCTATTTAGATGGTGAGCTTTTCAGGACTCTCTCTTACCATGTGTTTGTACAGCACCTAGCGCACCCAGGCTCTGATGGTGCCTGGGGACTCCAGGCACTACTGAAATACTGGAACAGAGCAACTCCAGCAAAGATTTCTTCCCATCAAAACCAGGTGACCCTCCGTCTCTCGGTATTCGGTAAAAGTGAGCTGATTCCAACTAAATAATAACTCCTTAAACAAGCGGGCCAAACTTCAGCCTTTGCGTTTGAAAAGCTGGCTGTTTTTTTCACTCCTTCTACTTCACTTCCAGCCATTGTTCATCTCTACATTGTCAGTGTCTGGCTCTACCAGTTGTACAGATCCATGAGGTTTGGATAAGATTCGGTGACGCCCCAAGTTTAGGTCCCTATGTCCCTGCTCAGCTTCCAAACCTGACCCAGGTAAATATGGAGAGTCACGGACTGATATCTGGATGTAGGTGTTTCCTAACCAGCTTGGCCTTCTTGGGGGTCGGGTGGGCATTCCTGGTTCTTCAACAGCACCATTCCCGCTCTGGATATGCGATATCTGTGCATACCTATGGGGATGCATCTTCAACAACCAAAGAAACCGGGAGGCATGGGGAGTCCCACTTGTCTGTAGCTGCTGCATTATAAAAGCTCTGGACCAGCTCTACAGCTCTTTGAAATCAATGGGAGTCTGTCCATTTTGCTCAGTGGGCTTTGGATCAAGTCCTTCAGTCCAACTGGGCGTGTTGCTTGCCTATGGTCTGAAGGATTGGGCCCTTGGCTTGCAAATCTTTACATAAGGTGTCTGGCATGTTCCCTACCTGGCTACTGAACTAATCAATAAACCCTTTGCATCACAAAAGAAAAGCTTATATTTATCCTTCCAAACTGGGGGAGGGGGGGCAGTTCCTTGTTGAATGTCACCGCCCCACCAGGCCCAAGGCTAAATGTGGGCCTCTCTGAATAAAACTGACACCGCTGGGCTGGAAGTGTATCCGNGGAGGCATGGGGAGTCCCACTTGTCTGTAGCTGCTGCATTATAAAAGCTCTGGACCAGCTCTACAGCTCTTTGAAATCAATGGGAGTCTGTCCATTTTGCTCNGGGGGGGGGGGGGTCCCTCGGGCAGGATTTAAAAGCGGCAGAGGGAACTGAGAAGTCCCGAGCACTTTGCTATTTTCAGGTATCTGTTACCCTCTGACGGATCGCCCTGGTCCCCAAGCGTCCAAACTGGCCTTCGCACCCTGCACCCTGCTANGGCTACTGAACTAATCAATAAACCCTTTGCATCACAAAAGAAAAGCTTATATTTATCCTTCTAAACTGGGAGGGGGGTGGGCAGTTCCTTGTTGAATGTCACCGCCCCATCAGGCCCAGGGCTAAATGTGGGCCTCTCTGAATAAAACTGACAGCGCTGGGCTGGAAGTGTATCCACTCCTTCTGAATTTGCTAGCTCCAGAAAAGATTTATCAGGCAGGGGTGAGGACATGACCCGGGGTTGTCCTGGGGGTGGGGGGGGGGGGGCCCTCGGGCAGGATTTAAAAGCGGCAGAGGGAACTGAGAAGTCCCGAGCACTTTGCTATTTTCAGGTATCTGTTACCCTCTGACGGATCGCCCTGGTCCCCAAGCGTCCAAACTGGCCTTCGCACCCTGCACCCTGCTACCTCCAACCAGCCCCACCCTCTGCCACGGGGGGGGGGTGGTAGTTTTGCTCAGCCCCAGGATCCAGGCACAGGTTGGATCCCCCCGGAACCCCGGGGCGCTGCTGGCCTGGCGCAGGCATGTCCGGGTGGGAAATCCACACGCCGCGGCGCTGGGTCCCCCGCCAGACGGGCCTTGCGGGGCTGCTTGTAATGGAGCTTTCACGGCGCTGTCAGCTCCAGGGGCTGCTAATTGACGTCTTTCATTCCGAGTTAAACCTGCTCCCGACAAGAAAGCAGCTGGGAGGGGAGGGGAGGGCCCCGGGAGCCGATTTCGCACGCTTGTTTGGCGGCGCATTGAGGCAGGGTGTTGGCGACCCTGGGGGAGATGATGGGGAGGGGGGATTGTCTATTTTTAGTGAGGGTTTTATAGAGTGGATCCCCGCGGTCTGGCTCCACACTGAAATATTGTCCTAGTCTCAATGACATAAACACAGGGCCAGCCGGGGATCCTGGCGCCAGCTTCGGCTAGGGAATGTGAATGAAAGGAGCAGTGGGGTCCAGGCAAGAAATCCCGGACTGTAATTACAAATCAATCCCAAACCCCTTTCGCTCGCCTGCCTGGCTTAGGGCAGCAAAGAGCCTCGCTTTCCAGACAAATAGCGGCCCGGCTTAGTCACGGGCAGATCTGCCAAGAGGCCGTTAATGGAATAAGGACCAGGGGAGCGTAGGGGTCATTGACAAACCAAACCCTCCGCCCGGGGGAACCGAGCCCTGGGTGCTGCTGTGTTGTCAGCAGGCACCAAGCAGTGAGGACAGACCGCTCCCGGTTCCTGGGGTGACCCCTGGAGCTGAGCTTGGTTTGGGGGTTTTCACCAGGGAAGGGAGACTTTCTGGGGAACAGGAAGAAGCCATCACTTTCCTGGGACACTTGAAGCAGGATTGTGCCCTCTTTTCTGATGTCTGGCTTGTCTTATTCCCGCCCCCTCCTCCCTTACCGGGTAATATTCTCAACTCTGCTTCTCTAAACCGGCCATCAGATAATATTCGAGGTATGGTGACCAGACAGCAAGTGCGAAAACTCGGGTCGGGGGTGGGGGATAATAGGAGCCTATATAAGAAAAAGCCCCCAATATCGGGACTGTCCCTATAAAATCGGAACATCTGGTCACCCTACAATTTGGAGCTGAAGTGGCCCTTTTGCTTGAGAGATTCAACCCCGCTATTCACATCCTGCATGGGCTCTCGCCGCTTTCCCAAGCGTGGCTAACCAATAGCTTTCTTTGAATTTGCACAGGGCGTTGTTCCAAGGAGACATTGTCCTACAGAGAATGTTTGTGCTGGTGAAAATATCATTAAATAGGGAGGCCATTGTTTAGAGAGAGAGAGAGAGAGAGAACTAGCTCAAAAATATCATACAATTGGAGACAAATATTTCCCAGGTTTGAAAGGATAAATCCTAGCTGTATAGGTTCTACTTTAAGATGTGGTGCAACTTAACGTAGCATGCTAAATAGCATCTTAGTGACATGATTTTGAGCATGCCATTATTTAAACCTCAGCCATAATAAGGCGAATCATCTTAAAGCCAAGATGAATGCAGCAAAGCCATAATTATCCCAGTCTGATTCCCAAATCTGATGCCATGGCCAAACTATTAATTACATATCCCTGGGATACCTTACAAGTGATCTGCCAAACGCTGATAGTGTAGAGTTGTGGGGAATGTTGATGATCTGAGACTAATCTCTCGAAGAGTATTTTTTAAAAGAGTTTTCTGTTCGCCTGAGTTTATGGAAGGGATGATCGTGCATGAAGGATGCTTTGCAGTGAACAAAGCAGTAACTTGTGATTGTTTTCTTTGCTGGGGAAGTGTTTTCCGTTACTGTTTTGGTGGGGTGTGGATGTGTGATGCTTTGCTTTGCTTGAGAGGGGCTCTGAAAGCTTTTGAGCTTGTCTGGTAATTGATGTGTTAGGTAAACTGCAATAAAGGAAGGGTATTAAAAAGGGGGAGCATTTTTAATGAAGATGGGTAAACACACCCAAAACGTAACTCTAGATATAAGAAAAATAAAAGCAGCTGGGGGGCTTCTGAGACATTGTTTGTCTTGAAAGTGATGAGAAGAGGCACGATCAAAAGGCTTGTTTTACTACAGTCATGCTTCATTATAGGGGAGGGGAAGGCGGGACTTCCATAAGCAACCTGGTTGCTAGAAGAGAGAACCCAACTGGCTTGCATGGCCTAATTAATCCCTGAACCCATTCAAACACCAAGAGCAAATGTCAGACCTGTGCCTGGGAAGCCCAGATTTCACTATGTCCTCGCTTGGTTCCCTTTGCTTCCACGTGTAGTTGAGAAAGACTTGAAACTAGCAAGCTACTAAAACTCAAGTGGCATTCCCCAATCGGTTAGAACGTCCATTTCTGATCGAAGTCAGTGGAGAGACTTCCACTGGACCTTAGTGGGTTTTGGATCAGGCTCCTTTGTGTCTGTTTCTATACTTGAATCCATCAGATCAACCCCATGCATCTGTCTGTTTCAGTCTGCCTGGTGTCTGAAGTGCCTGAATCATTCCACTTTGAGCTGAAATACAAAATTTACTGGGAAATATTCTCTTTGAACAGACAGGTTTTTTTAAAGCCAACCAGATTTTTGATAATTCACATTCTGGGACATTTTATTATCTTTGACCATAATAAGTAGAGCCAGGGTTAACTCTATGAGTGCAGTGATTTTTAAAAAAAAATGTGCTCCATGCTCATTTTAATCCACTATTTTTTTTAAATATCAGATTTCCTAAAGGGGCCAAGAGTAACAACCAGAAAAAATTATAAATACAAAATCTCCAGAAGCGAGATGCAAGTTAATCTTTCCAATTATTAAGACTTCACCTTCTTTTCAAATTCTCGAAGACATTCACTGATTTAAAAAAAAGAAAAGAAAAGTCTATTGATCCCCTATCCCAACTCTATGGGTCCAAATCTGCTGTCTTTACTCAATGAACCAAACAGGAAACCAGTATTTCTTTTATACATTGGTCCTAATTTTGCTTATTAGTTACACCGATGTAAATCCAGGGAAGCTCCATTGAGGCCATTGGAATTATTCCAGATTTGCACCTGAGCAGGATTTGGTCTTGTGCATTGTTTTTGAGCTATGCACATACGGTATTTTTAATCAGGCCCTGCCTCGCTCGGAGGTCAGAATTACAGACCCCGCAGTCTGAGATGTTGCAACATTGGCCATGTCTACACTACAAAATTAAGTCGACCTAATTTATGTTGACACACAGGCACCGCAGTAATTACGTCGCTTGTGTGTGTCTACACTTTGCTTCTTGTGTTGGTGGTGCGTGTCATCAGCAGGAGCACTTGCACCGATTGAACTGTCAGTGTGGGGCATCGTGGGGCAGCTTCTGAAAGCCAGCAACAGTCGATGAAGGCAACGCAAGTGTCTACACTAACACTGCATTGACCTAACTACCTTGACTCTACACCTCTTGTGGAGGTGTAGCAGAATTATTACATTGGCAGGAGCGAAATTTTAGTGTAGACGCTAGTTAGGTCAACATGAGCTGCCTTGCGTCAGCCTAACTCTGTAGTATAGACCAGGGCATTTTCTTTCCACTAAATCTGTCAGATCTCTCAAGAAACTTCCCTGGGGCCTGATGCAAAGCCCACTGAAGTAACTGACTAGCGCAGGGTTTTGCTGAGCTAACTTTGATAAAGGTGCTTTTAAAAGCTTCATTTTTTCTCCTGTGTTTAAAACCAGGAGGCTAAATATGATGTAATCGGATTTTTTCTTCACCCCCCACTGGAGCCAGGAAAATGAAGTAGCTGAGAGAAAGCGGGGTTGTCATTTTCAGCCAAGCAGCAATCCATCATTTGGCAGTAGACAATCAGCAATAAAACATTTCAAGGGTTCCATTGGTGCTAACTAGGCGTAGGGGCCTTTTTAAATATCAGAGGTGGGAAATGTTATGTATTAGGTTTATTCAGTAGCTGGCATCAATGAATCACACACACACACACACGGAGCACTTGGTTAGAAGGGTGTTTTAAATCGCTGTATTTTCTTTGCTCTATTGGATGCCTGTCGCCCTGTTATCTTTAGTCTTAAAGACCCTCTAGACCAGTTTATCTCAATAAACATCTATCTGAATACATGGCTGGCAAAATAAATAAATTCCTAGCCTTCAAATACATATATGCTGCTACTGGAGGGAGTTTGTGTGAATAAACAAGGTTGCCTGTATGTAAATTCAGATCCCAGTTAGGAGCCACAGCTTGTAAATATAAGTGTCATAATTTTTAGGCTTAAAAAAGAAAGAAAGAAATCTCCTGGTTACTGCTTCATCTTTGCCAATTCTCTCACCGGCCCCCCACCAGCCTCTCTTCCCATGATGAATCTGTCTGCAAACTGTGAGGCACTTAACCAGCTTTGGTCTGGCATTTAAATTTCTCTCCACTTGATTGCTGAGATGTTAATATTTGGCATGAAAAGCAGGAGGGGGGGGGGGGAATAGGAGAGCTTTTGGTTTACTTTGCTGCAGACCTTGGGGGGGGGGGGGGGGGGGGGGGGGGAGGAGGGGAGGATAGAATAAGAAAACTCTCCTTAGTTCTCCTTATGGCCAAGTGGGGCTGTAGCCAAGAAAACTCCAGTCTGAGAGGTTCAGATTTACTGCAGAAGACACTGCTGAGAGAGACAGAGACGGTGGAGTCCGCCTCCCATGATATATAGAGCCAAGGGGAGGTATAAATACCCTCCTTCCCCCCTTAAAAAAAAAAAAGACAAACACCCAGGATCCTGTCTCTGGCTGGCTTGCAACAAGGCGCCCTCATAAAAGCTAAGATAAACAGTTTATCAGCAGATGAATGCACAAGCCCTGCTCCGAAGACAAAAGTCTATACCTTAGGCAGAATGCTGGAGGTAATGGAGAATGGGCCGAGAATCTGGGTGGCATGGCATTTTAAGAGCAGGGGTGAAATGAAATGAGAAAAATAGAGCAATCCTTTAAGGACCCTGCAAGCTTTTTCTTTTATAGTGTTTTTTTGCAAGGCAACATGTGTGTGTTGGCAAGATTTGCTCTATAACCTTTAAATTTAACACTTGTTAGAGGGGCCTGAGCCGTCACTTATATTTTAGATTTCGGGCTCTCCCTTGTTTTATATTTTCATTGCTTTAAAGCATCAGTCATCTGAGGATTTACTCAACTATAAAACATTCATTTCAGAACTTAGCTACAAAATATATTTATATACCATTTATCACAGTAGATACAGATTCTCTGCCCAAACTATCCATCTGTCTTGGGATTTTCTAAGGTAGAACTTTTCTCTCTCAAATATTGTTTTCCTTCCGAAGTAGGACATTGGTGATTGTTTTCTTTCATACCAGCTGATCAACTACTAGCCAATACCTGGACAATACTGTCTTCTAGAACTGTCTGAATCTAGAAAACACATGGGCTCCTGCACTTTGAGGAAGTCACACTACCTTTCAAAGGTGAAGCTAAATATTTTCAGTTAAGCTCAGCCTAAAGGACTGACCATGAAAATTGGAGGAGCTTCCTGTAAACTGAATCCAGGATTAGGAAGGATGGTATCGGTGATAGCACATTGGATAGATACTCGGGCAGTTTGGGTTCACTTCCTTCCTCTACCACGAATTCCCTGTATGACCTTGGGAAAGTCATTTAATCTACCCTTTGCCTTAATTCCTTATCTGTAAAACAGGGATAACTCCCCTCTATTGTGTTAGGTATTAGGAAGATAAACTCCACTAATAATTGTGATGGCCTCAGAGGCTATCTGAATGGGAGACATCAATGGGCTGCAGATCTGGACCTAAAAGAATATAAATAATTACAATTATTTTAACTGTTATACCTTTGCACTGTATAAGACCCAGGAATAATATTGACTACACATATAAGTGCTTTCAAGACTAAAAGTACTAACAGGCATCATCTAATTACACTTCACAATGTCTCTGTGAAATCAATAGGTATTATTTCCATTTTCCAAATAGGGAAACTGAGGCACAGAGGCAAAATGAATTGTTCAAAGACACAGAAGACATTAGAATGAGAGCCAAGTATAGGACTCAGGGATTACTGGGTCCCCTGCAGTGCCCAGAGCTGTGGATTGTGTTGTCACTTTTTATATACATATAGTAACATATAATCACCATATAATTAGCAAATATATTTAATGATAAATTAGCAAGTAGAAAAGGGAACAGAAGCCATGTTTAAATAAATGTCAGTGAACAATAGATTGGGTCCTGCATATATTGCCAAACTGGCACAAGGAAATAGGTTTGATGGGCATTGTGGCTTACAAAATAAATGGGAAGATATGGCCCAGAGTGTCCCATTAAATCTGAATGTCTTTGATTTTGTAGATTTAAGTCAGGTCCGTGCAGTGCCTCAGGCATTCAGAGTGGTGCATGTTGTAAATGCTTCGTGATCCGAAATGTGACCACAAAGAAATGGCACCTTAATACTCCTCCCATTGGCTCCCTGTGTGTCTTGCAAGTTGTGTTTGTTTTTGTTTTTACTGAAAAAACACAGTTTTACTACTCTCAGCACTCCAGAGCCAATAAAGCTGTGGTGGCCGGAGTTGTTCTCCTCTGCCTCATGCATCATTGCCAACAGAACTGCCAGCTAAGGCCCCTGTCGGCTTCTGGCCTGTCTTCCCATCCCAGGGAGGACTGGCACTATGCCCCAAGTCTGGATCGGGCCCTTTTGCTCGGGTTTCATGGATTGGTTTCACCAACAATCTTCAACAAACCCCAAAATAATGCAGCTCAACATAAATCCAACAGCTAACTGTTCCTGTCCAGGGGCTTCCTTGCTGGAGTTTCTGGCAGCTCTTCTTCAGTCCTCCTACGTATGTCTACACGGCAATGCAAGCCCAGGGTTAGCAGAAGTCGAGATAGCAGACCCTGGGTTTGTTAACCTAGGGCTTGAGTGTCTACACTCATTTGTAACCACAGGTTTGGAACTGTTGAACCCCGGACTATGCTGCATTATGTGGGCCCAAATCCAACCACCCACATCCCGGACTTCCGAGCACCCTCCCAAAATGTGGCCTCTCTAGCCCTTTGTTCCAGGGGCAGGGTGGGAAAATTTGACTGACCACCAAACTTGACTGTCCAGAGGACAAAAGTCAGCCTGTGGGATACTTTTGGCAGATTCCCAGAGCATGAATCCAGTGGGGCTGCATATGCTGCAAAGCAATAGGGCTTGAGCCCTCAGTCCTAGCTTGACTCAGGCTCAGACCCACCACCCCTATGGGGTCCTGGGTTAGCATGATTAGTATGTAGACAGAAGGAGGGATAGGCTTGAGCTTGAGTTCAAACCCAGGGCCTACATTGCAGTCTAGATCATATTCCCTAGAGGTCATCTGCCTGGGAGTCCCCTGCTTCAGGGCCTGCCACAATTGCCAGCCTGTAGCTCTCCTCCCTCAACTGAGCTCTTTCTGCCTTTATATGAATCAGACACTCATCAGGCAATCATCTGATCCCTTAACCTGTTCTCAACAGGACCCCCTTCCAGAACGCAGATGTCTGCCCGTTAGCCATAAGGACCAGATCCCCCTGTTACAGCCCAGATCCTGCAAACACTTTATCATATGTGTAACTTTTGACTCACATGAGTAAAACTGAACGTGTGTTTGAGTGGCTGCAGGATCGGGACCTAAGTTATGAGTCAAGAATCTTAACTGCACGGCAGAACACGGCTTTGTTTTCAGACCCCAGGTTGAGCACATGGCGCTGGCCATTAGTTTGTATGTGTGAAAACAAATGTTTTTTTCTGAGTCCACTCAACGCTGCCCTCACTGCGAGAGAGTCAATATGGATGTAACTCTCACAGTCACTTTTCTCATCAAAACTTCCGAGCTCTTTTAGCCTAGTATTTTTGTTAGTTTCCTTGTTCTTAAACCATGGTGATTTAAAAATGAATACAAAACATATATATTGACTTATGGCCCAGTACGTTTTCCTCCACTGAGATTATGATGCAACAAAAGAGACTTGTCATAAGCGTATAGGGAGTCTTGCCATTGACTTCAATGGGCGAAGGTCTCGCCTAATGTCTGAGACTTGGTAGAAATCCTTTGCACAGAACTGAAAGTGTTATAAAATGCTCATATGAATTGTGCCTCTTCAAGCGCTTTAGCAGTTATGAAATAGCTGATCTATATAGGAGTACACACGGACAAGTGCATATATATGTAGAATTGTTGACTCAAGTATATGTTGAGGGATCACTGACACAAAGCATTGTTTACGTCAAGTTAACGGGAGCTTGCATAATTGCAAATACACCTCTACCCCGATATAACGCTGTCCTCGGGAGCCAAAAAAATCTTACCGCGTTATAGGTGAAACCGCGTTATATCGAACTTGCTTTGATCCGCCGGAGCGCGCAGCCCCGCCCCCCCCGGAGCGCTGCTTTACCGTGTTATATCCGAATTCGTGTTATATCGGGTCACGTTATATCGGGGTAGAGGTGTAATACATTAAAAATGTACCTGGCAATTAGTTATGGATGGTGTTGGACATGGATAGGTAGACAGATACAAAAGTTACATGGATCACGTGCAACACACATTGTATTTGCTAAAACCAAAAAGAAAAAAGCCACAATACTGAACTATATGAAAAACCATAAACTTAAATCAGCTAGGCCAGGTTACCGACTCTGTAGTTAGCTAGCTAGCTAGATGGATAGTTCTCTTTATGTAGGTAAATGTATAGCCTTGACTTTGGACCACCATCAGAAGTATGGGAACTGCTTAAAGCAATCACTTTGTCAGTGGGTAAAGTGACATCAGACTCTCCAATCAGCATCTGCTAAGCCTTTCTGCAAACAGGCACAGTGGAGGTGAGTCCAGGCACATACCTTCCGCCTGAATTGCATGAAAAGTGGGGGTATGTAGTAATAGGTGAAGGATGAGCAAGCCCTGCCCAGCTCAGAGCAGCTATGGGGTTTACTGCTACAGTGGGTAATTTGTAGGATGCAGGATTGGGCCTAATTTGCAACAAGTCAGGGACTCTATTTAAGAGACAGAGGCATAACCTCAGCTGGCGTAAATTGGTATAGTTCCATCAAAGGCAATGTTGATTTATGCCAGCTGTGGATCTGGCCCAGTATCCTTATGAGACTTCTTTTCAAAGTAGCTTGTGCCTGTGTGCAGTGGTTAGAACTGTGCGAATCTTGGCCCTTTCGGTTCACATGGATTCAGCAAAATTCAGTCTTGGGTTCGTGTTAGGTTCAGACCCCCTGGGTTTCACTGTGAGTTTTATAAAAGATTGACATAGCTGTAGTGGTAGCTAACTTTTGTATGTGGGCAATTGCTGAGAGCTGAGATTTGGCATTCCAAGTTCCAGCAATGAGCAATATTTTTTTTTTCCCAGGGGCTGGGTAAAGGAAGAGATCTAAGCTTCCAGGAAAAAAGCTATCTAATAAAAATGTGACACACACTT
Source organism: Platysternon megacephalum (assembly GCA_003942145.1). Lineage (NCBI taxonomy): Eukaryota > Metazoa > Chordata > Testudines > Platysternidae > Platysternon > Platysternon megacephalum. The sequence goes on from QXTE01000277.1 coordinate 1,411,823, forward strand.
AATAGTAATGGTGGGAGCAGGTATAACTGTAAGATCCTCTCTACAGTGTAGCTCCAGGTTGAATTTCACCCTCTCTTTAATATTGATTATTAGAATTACTATGTATATTTTACAGAACATTCCAAGCAGTCACAACACAAGCAGAAACAAAGTCCCTGCTGAAGGATCCTACAATCTAAGACTTAAGCCAGCAAAATGCATAAGCATATATGCTTAACTTTAAGCACATGGATAGTCCCATGTGACTTAAGCACTTGTTTAATTGCTTTGCTGGATCGGGGCCTATCTCAAAGTGGATGAAGGAAAAATGAAAGAGTTAAGGGCTCACTGTCAGTTACTGGTAACCCTAAATGTAGGAAACCACGCTAGCTGCAAATGAACTGTACCAAAGCCTAATACTCATCGAAGTGTGTTCACAACATTTCAACATTAAAAAACTGCTATTTTGTTTCGTTTTAAAGATTCTGCAGCAGGGTTTGCAACCCAAATATTGCATCGCTGTGCTAGTGCATAAGAAGCAGAGAGCAAAACAGACTGGAGACAAAAGTAGAGATAGGCCTGAGATACACAGGTGATGTCCATATCAGGATTTTGAAGCCCTCACCCCTCGATAAACAAAACCAAAAGGATGGTCCACTGGTGAATGCACTAACCTCAAACTGGGGAGACATGGGGCTCAAGTCCTTGCTCTGCCACAGACTTCCTGTGACCTTGGGCAACTCAGGTAGCCTTTCTGGCCTCTGTTCCTCTCTGGGGATAATAGTCCTCCTCTACCTCTGGGGGGTGTTGTGAGGTACTCAGATACTGTGGTAATAGGAGTCATGTTAAGTAACTTAGGTTGTTCTGATCTGTATTTTTCATTTCAATTTAGAAATAAAGCACGAGTCAGATCTGCATCTGGATTCGATAACATCCTTACCCTAATACCCTAAAGTTCACTGGTGTTCAGCTGTAGGGTTTTCAGTCAGGCCTATCTCTACACAAAAGTAATGCTGACCAGTTGGCAGAAGCTGGTGCAAAAAGCTAACAGCATCAATGGTGAAAAGTAATTCAAACGTTTAAAACTATTTCAGTTGAATAATCTGAGGAGCTGTCAGCAACACCTACCTGTTGGATGAAATTAAGGCTCCAATGAGCAAAGCATTTAAACATATGCTTAAATCAGTGAGATTTAAACAGGTGCCTAAAGTTAAATGTTAACTGTTTTGCTGAATCACCTTCACGCTGTAACTTTTGGGGTGTGTTAAGAACATAAGAACATAAGAAAAGCCGTACCGGGTCAGACCAAAGGTCCATCTAGCCCAGTATCTGTCTACCGACAGTGGCCAATGCCAGGTGCCCCAGAGGGAGTGAACCTAACAGGCAATGATCAAGTGATCTCTCTCCTGCCATCCATCTCCATCCTCTGACGAACAGAGGCTAGGGACACCATTCTTACCCATCCTGGCTAATAGCCATTTATGGACTTTGCCACCATGAATTTATCCAGTCCCCTTTTAAACATTTTGTATCCCCCATCCCTCTTAACAGTTCTGGTGGAATACCTTATAAAGATGTGGTACATCTTGGTTGTGTGAGTGTATAAACTGAGTGGTTCAAAGAACCAGATGTGGGTATATCTAGTATTCAGTGAGCACATCTAAGAATGTGTTGTTGGGTTTATAAAATGGCTGTTTCACTTTAAAAAAAGAAATAAAGTTACTTTTTAGAAAAAAAATCACCGTTTGGCATATAGATAATAGTCCCTTGTATACTGCATGCTTTCACAAGAGTCTAAAGTCAAAGAGTAACATTTTCCAAAGTGCCTAAGTTCCATTTTCAGAAGTGACTTAGATACTCAGGAGCCAAAATTCCAAGAGATGTAGGCTCCTAAGTGCTTAAACCACTTTTGAAAATGGGACTTTGGCTCTTATTCACTTAGGCACTTTTAGAAATTTTACTCCAGATCTTAACAGAAGACAATACCATTCACCTTTATAACATCCTGATGAGGCACTGACCAGTACTGAGCCTGTCTGTCTGTCTGTCTCTCTCTCTCTCTTCTAATGGACTGACAAGATCTCTAACTATCAGTCCTCTTCCCCCCCCCCCCCCTTATGGAGAAGTCCTACAGAGTTTAACATGCTAACCTTTCTATGAGCTATTTTACAAATCACCCAAATAACTTTAATAAAGAATTATAGCTCTGGTGTGGAATCCTGTAGTATGTTTCTCTATTAAGCTCTAACGGTTTTAACAGCACTCTCTATAGAAACCAAGGGTTTCATCCCCATTAGTTTCTACCGGCCTTTTCTTTTCTTTTCTTTTTCTTTTTTTTCCTATTTATATTTACAAAAAAGGCAAAACAGGGCTTATTCAAAAAGGGGTTTGAACTCATTTAAAGCCAGATCACGTTTGGGGCGTTACAGAGAAGGGGATCGTGGAAAGATAAGGATCTAAAACGACAGTGATTTGGTGTGTTTGTTTTTCACGCGGATAGTGCTTTTTTCAAGAGCCCTCAGCACCCCCTTCCCTCACTCACACACGCTCTTCAGGGTGAGTCTGAGCCTTCTGCCCAGAGACACAATCGCGCCGTGCCACCAGCAGAGGGCTCGCTCCTCCCGGCTAATTAGCAAGCAGGAGCCAGGCGACTTTAGCTCCCGCACTTAGGGAGAGGTGTCTGCAGAGCCCCTGTCGGGCTGGAAGCCAGCAGGAGTGAGGGCTTAATAGGAATTACATCACAGGCCCGTGTGTGGAGCTGGGCACATAACCCCCCAGCAGCCAGGTAGCTGGGGGGGGGGGGGTAGAGAGAGAAGCACCGTGCACATGCAGGGGACTCCCGGAGAGCTTGCCCAGAGGGCGAGCTATAAAGGCACCGTTTACACTCCCACCCCGTCCCTCCTCCGCTCACCACCCTGCAGCCCCCAGCCCTAGGGGAGGCCTCCATAAAAGACCCCCTCGCTTGTGCCTGGAGTTCGCTGCTTTCCCTGTATAGGCGCGGGGCGGGGAGAGGGAGCGGGCTCCATCCCCACCTCCGCGAGGAGCATCTCCCAAGGCGCCGCGGGACGCATGTGAGCGGCTTGCAGGGCGCGGGGGGCAGAGACCGTGCTCCAGCATTCCCCCACCAGTGGGTGGCTGGTGGGGTGTAGCGGGGGGAGCAAAGCTCGTCTGGACTTTTGCGGGGGGGGGGGGATTGGGGGTGTGTTTTTTTTTTAAGGGGGGTGGGGTGGGCTAGGAGAGAGAGTCGGTGGTTTCCATGGTGATGGAGCTGAAAGTGCAGGAAATTTAAAGGCTTTGGATCCTTGCAAAGCAGACAAACTGGTGCCAACGTGCGTGGCGGCTGCTGCTGAGGAGGAGCAGGCGGCTTTGCAAGCTGCAGCGAGGAGCCTGCGGAAAGGAACTGGGGGACGAATTTGCGCACACACACACACACACACAAACAACAACCCCCCAACCCTTCTCCCGCCCGCCCGCTCTGGGAAGGGGCAGCAGCAGCGGAAAGGAGCCTTTGCCACCCGAAAACCGGCGCGCTCCCTCCCTGGGAAGGGAAAAGCAGCAGGAGAATTTCGCAAAGGCTCCTCCGGGAGAAGACTTCGCAGGAGAGAGGAGTTGCAGAGGGAGGGGGGCTTTGCTCCGGGGCTTCTTGGGGTGCAGCCTTTGGGGGCGGCCGGGGCGGATTCCCCCCGAAAGACAAACTGCTTGGATAAAGCCCGTACAAGTTGTTTGTTGTTTTTTCTGATGCATTTGCTTGCACCTTCTTCCTCGGCTGTCTGGTGAACCCACCCCCTCCCGCCCTCCCCGAGCTCCCCGAGGATGGATCAGTCCCAGTGCCTGGTGACTCTTTACGCCTTGGTGGTTCTGCTGGGTCTCCGGATAGAGCAAGGCGCTGGCCAGCATTACCTCCACATCCGCCCGGCGCCCAGCGACAACTTGCCCTTGGTGGATCTAATCGAGCACCCGGACCCTATCTTTGACCCCAAGGAGAAGGATCTTAACGAGACCTTGCTGCGGAGCCTCATGGGCGGGCACTTCGACCCTAACTTTATGGCTGTCTCCGTGCCCGAGGACCGGCTAGGGGTGGACGATCTGGGCGAGCTGGACTTGCTGCTCAGGCAGAGACCCTCGGGGGCGATGCCCAGCGACATCAAAGGGCTGGAGTTTTACGAGGGGCTGCAGCCGGGCAAGAAGCACCGGCTGAGCAAAAAGCTGCGCAGGAAGCTGCAGATGTGGCTCTGGTCCCAGACCTTCTGCCCGGTCCTCTACACGTGGACCGATCTTGGCAGCCGCTTTTGGCCCCGCTATGTCAAAGTGGGCAGCTGCTACAGTAAAAGGTCTTGTTCGGTCCCAGAAGGCATGGTTTGCAAGCCTGCCAAGTCGGGGCATTTAACGATCCTGAGGTGGAGATGCCAGCGCCGGGGCGGGCAGAGGTGCACATGGATACCCATTCAGTACCCCATCATTTCGGAGTGCAAATGCTCCTGCTAGGACTGGCACTTGAGCCCCCTCCGCCCCCCAAAACCGGACTCCCCTGGTGGACTTTGCTGCCCATCCATCCATAAAAAAAGACAATTGCTTTCTGGTTAACGTTGTAATGCACTGTAACGTGTAGGAGAATGTATATGTGTGTGTATATATGGCACCGTTTTAATTTACTATTAAAAGGTCAGTATTATACGTGAAATAATCCGCGTCTACTGTATTTTTAAGACTATTATCCTGGTCGTTGCTAATGTATCTTTTTATTTCTTGTATTTATATGCCAGACACAGAGAGAGATCGCTTCGCTTTGGCGAAGCACGGGGTTTTTTTTTTGTTTGTTTTTTTGTTTTTTTTTTAATAAAAGGGTTAAAAAACAAACCAAACTTTTGATGAGGAGACGTTTTAAAGCTATTTTCCATTCTTCGGAAAGTGTGTGTGTGTTTAATGGACTTCAGAGTTTAAAAATGAATAAACGCCAAGAGCACAACGTTATTGTAAATAGAGAGAACAAATTTGAATGACTTAATCCTATGTCAATGAAGAGTATCTGCTATTTATTCTTTATATCCCTGTAGTCAAAGTGCAGCGCAGAATTAAAGTCAACCACTAAAACACGAGCCGGGTCGATTTTGTTTGGTTTTTGGTTTGGATGCAGAATCCAGGCTGGTTTCCCTCTTTATTGGTCTGGTTGGTTTATTGATTGTATATTCCGAGCAGGACGGTCCTTTATGGGGAGGGGAGGGGTCCCAGTCCCTGCTCCTTACTGTGTGTGTTACAAGAGACCTAACCGACGCAGATGCTGGGGGATCTAACTTTGCATGGATGCTAACTTTGCCTGTGTGCTGGGGTCCCTGGATCGCTAGACTCTGTGACAGCGCCGCTTGTTTATAGACCCTCTCCCCATAGCCTCTAGCCCACACCCCGAAGTGTGCTCCCTGCAGAAGGGCAAACTCTCCTTGGCAGACTTTTTTTTTTTTTTTTTTTTTTTTTTTAACCGCTTGACATTTCATTTACAACGGGCCACGTGTCTTTCACACCTGCCATTGTGGTGGGACGCGGCTGAAACTGGAGCCGGGGGCTTTGGGGGTTTGAGGGCAGCAGACACGTTGTTCGCCTGATCCTTTTTCTGAACGGGAAACGATCCCACCTATCAACTGCATTAACCCTTTGGGCTCTTGAGCATTAACCCTTTGGGCACCACCCCCCTCATGACTTTGCAGGTGACCATTTCCAACAGCTGGGGATCGGAAGACACCCCCCCCCCCTCCCCTCGCCGTGGCATGGCCATTGCTTGGAAATTGACTTCACTTGTGGCTGACTTTTGCTGCCCAGATTTAACCCCAAAGGTGTGCATTGGCCCTCACCCTATCTTTCCTACTCGAGAAGAAATGCTGTGTTTTGCTGGGCTGATGGGATATGAATGAGGGCTTATATTATCACAGAGCACTGAAGGAAACACCAGTCGTGATGCTAGCGTACTGAGGGGGAGGGGGTGACTTTGTTTTTCTATTTCTGTGGGGATCCCACTGAAAAGAGATTTATTTCTTCGGTTGTATTCTCTCTCCGTCGCTACCTCCCAGGTATTGTGACATTAACATGCTCTGCTCATTTCCCGTGGGGCGGCTTGGATTGTAACTTGATCCTCCAGACGTGTTTTATTTTAATGGTCATGACAATGCACGTGTTGGAAAGTTTTCAGATCAGTACCGCACATTGCCCCCCCCCGACTTTTTATAACGCTTCTTGATTCTAAAGTGCGCTGCCTGTCTCCCTTCCAGCCTCTGCGTTTCTGTTCGCCTTAGTGACTCGTTCATTACCGATAAGAATTTGCCATCTTCAGTCATGGCTAAAGAAGGAAAGACGCGCTGTGGTACTTGAGACGAGATATGTTCCTTCTCGCTCAATAAACTTCCTTGTGGCTCTGTGGGGCTCTCCCCCCAACTAAGTATTTGCCTTGTACGTGCTGGAAGACATAGATACCAACTGCAAAAACAAACCTTCCGCCTGCTCCTCTGACAGTGCAGAAAACGTTTTCCTTATTTATCTTGGAATCAAACTCCCCCCCCTTTTTTTTTTGTGTTAAGTCTCAGAGAATCCACGCTAATTATTTCAAATTCTTTCAGTCCTGATTTCTGGAATTTTGTAGCTTTCCCATCTCCCAGTACATATGATCTGTTATTTGGTGCGTTTCACTATCAGCCTCTTTGCTGCTGCTTTCAATAGTTTTGGGGTTTAAAAAAAAAATCAGATCTTGGGACATTTGGGGGGTATTCATTAACTTAGGGAGGAGGAACAGAGGCATTATTACTCAAATAGAAGGCACCCTGCCCCCAAGAGTATCTAAGAGTTCATTGTAAAAGGATTAAAAGTTAAAGACCTTCATCTTATGATTCTTTCATTTAATCTTCGTGGCGCCTGAAAGACATGCTGGATGGATGATCACATTTAAAATATTCCTAATGCCGGCTACCTTAGGACTCCAGGCAGGGCAAACAAACGTAATTTATTTCTAGAAGAAAGGGGATATTGAGATGTTTACGTTTCTGAACCACCATTAACCATGTATGTTTGCTAGGTTCTGACAAATACCCAAATAACATTAAAATCAGCCATTCATCACACATGAATTTATGCAAAACTTGTTGTGCCTGGGGCCAATATTTTTTTAGACAGAGTTTCACTTGCAAAAAACATTATTTAAATAAAAGCCAAAAGCTAGGTATTTCATGACTGGTAAACAGGAGAATTATGTGAACAGAAACTATTTCATGCTGGGATGGCAGCCAGGGACTCGGGAATGTCAACAAAAGTTCCCCGAAGGTTGAAAATGTCACTGGAGTACAATGCAAGGTCCTTCCCCCGATTAGCAAACCTTCCCGAAGTAATATTTCCAGTTCCATTCATTACTTACTTACTCTGTTCACCAAGTACTGCACGTGCCTCTAACTGGAGCAATTGCTTCACAGAGACACATCATCCCTAGAAACTGCATCTGATCTGACTGCTTGGTTAAAGGTTAAAATGGTGAGGGGATGTAAGTGTGTGTGTCTGTCTGTCTGTCTGTCTGTCTGTATTTACGTGTCTGAGTGTTATTTTTAACCTGACAGTATCCCTTTAATCAGAAATCAGTTATAGCTTTGTTAATAATCCCTTTGGTTAAAGAATATTAAATGTGAACAAAAAAATCAGATGCTCTTGCCACCTGTTTTTACTTCTGTCAGCAGGCAGAGGGAAAATAGGCTAGTCAGTTTCATTCTGGATTCAGGTCACTTTCACTTTCTGGTTCTCCTGCCCTGCTGTTGCAAGACTTGTTTTATAGGTACTTCAGGACAAACAAACAAACAAAAAACTTTCTGATTAATGCTTTTATGCAAATATTTTCTTGATCTTACATTTTACAACATTTTGTAATCAAAACTGAAATTAATTCATTTGTATGGTGTCCTTCATATGTGGTACCACAAGAGAGACTTCACAGAGACTATTATAAGCAGAAAATAGAAATAAATAGAAAAGGAGAAGATAGAAAGTGAAATTTAAGTTATGACTCACTTTTCTCTCTCACACATTATTACTATCTTAAAGTACAATAGACTATTAAATATCAAGAGATTTGAATTCAATTTCCAGCTCTGTCACAGTCTTTTAGTGTGGCACTGAGCCAAGTGGCTTAACCTCTCTGTGCCTCAATTCCTCATCTGTAAAATGGGGATAACGGGGAATACTTTATTTCTCTCACACTTTGTCTATCTAGAATTTACTAACTCTCCTGGTCAAGGACTCTCTCACACCATATGCTTGTATTCTGTCTAGCACCTGAGGGCCTGATTTTGTTTGGGGCCTCTAGGTGCTACTGAATTGCACACGTAGTCCATCACTTTTGCCACTGCGGGATTGTTTCTTGCATTATGTTTGCTAAGGCTTTGTTGTCATAACTGTCAGAATCAATATGAGGTTTTTGAAGGAAGGTGCATTGTAGTATGCACCATTTTAAAACATAAGAATTAAACAAATGCTGTGTGGGTGAAAATAAAACCCAGAGGTAATTTCCCCTAAGATTTGGGATACGAAAACTCAAAATTAGACCGTTCTAAAAATCACTAGCTCTATGCAGGAAAAACAAACTGGGGAAAGCATAGAGCACAAAGTGTTAATATAAGGTGTCCTCACACCTGAATTTAAATAATCCTGGAAACCTTTGTTCATTATCCTCTAGTTCACACTGCCATCCTAGTTAAGAGCTGTGGATCTCCTGCTTCAGGATGTGTTTGCAAGCAGCAGGTATGAGTGAGGATGGAAAATCAGGTGAATAATCCTACATAGAAATAAGGATAATGGCCTTTTTAAAAGTATTGAGTGAGGGTTTTCCCCTTCATAGTTTTTTATAGAGAAATATCCTTAATTGAGTAACATCAAGAGCTATTAATAAAATCCTAGCCGTTCATGTTACTTGGGTTGTGTTATATAAATATAATCTAGGTTGTGCCTTGGATCTTTTTAAAAAGAAGATATTCCAGCTCACAGACTTGCCAGGACTCTTCACTGAAAGTCGAAACAAAAATTATGACGTCATCATAAAATGTAACATCATAGCTTTCAAGCTAAGCCAAACCAAAGGTATGTTGGCAGGGGAATGCTGCCACCTGGTAGATTCATGCTAGGAATAGATACGATAAACTCATTCACTGGGGAGGAGAATGGCCACACACTTCCTGGAATACCCGCAAGGATCCTGTAGTCTTTATGTGCATGTAAGCCCATTGGGAGTTTTGCTAGTACACGCAACTGCTGCAAAATTTGTGTCAATGCTCTCTTTAAGGGAGCAGCTACAGTGAATTTGAAGAGACCCTTTCATTCTCTGCTTCACTCAGAGACCAGACAAGAAGCTCCAGTAGTTACAGAGAAGGTAATACATATGTGTACTTGAAAACAAAGGTTGGAATGGTTGAGAGCAATAGACATGGCTATTAAGGGCCTGGAAACCATGGAGGGGGTGGCACAGGATCTGCAGCTTGCAGACCCCCTCCCATGGAGTTTTTGCACCCCACCTTGCTGTTAGGGATCCTGGTTTCTGTGCTGAAATGTGGGGAAAGTGACTGCTCGATGTGGCAGGCTTTCCTGGAACCTAGACTGTTACTGGGACAGAAATCCACTTGGGTCATCCTAGTATTACTGCCCACTGTGTGGCACCTTGCTTTGCTGGAGTGAGATGGGGGGCAGTAGCACATGGCTACAGGGGGCTGCCGAGGACAACACAATTCACTCGGGAGTCATGCTGCTTGGGGAGAAACCAGGAGGATCTAGCCCCTCAGGTGGATGCTCCAGGTTCTGTAGCACTGGGAACCAACATCCCCTTAGATCTTGGGCTCTGCAGGGGCTCTTTGTTCCACCTTCTGCCCTCTCCATGAAGCACCAGCACCACAAGATGATCGTAACAGAATTTTTAAAATAGGTTTTCCCTCTCTGTCCTTCCATGAGAGGGGTGTGGCAGGACTACAGACACAAGGACCATTACACGAACCAGAACAGATCTTCTAATGCACAACGTTAAAACCCATAGATCATGGGGGAAGGACTGAGTAACTTGGGGGATTGATAATGGTATAAAGAGCTGGCTCCAACCTAGCAAAGGTAGTAACTGAAAGCCACAGTCATCTGATGCCTGCTTTGGGGAAATGCTGGTTTCTGTATCGGTCCTCACAGGCATCTGTATCACAAGCCAACGCCATAAGTGACACCCTCATTGGCCACTTTAGCAGAAAGGCCAAGGATAAAAGGATGATGAAGAGGAATTAGCGTTGGGCTTGTCTACAAGGGGAGTTGTTGGTGCACACTAGCTAGTGCACACTGTCTACTCCATCCTACGTCCCTGTGTGGACTCCCTTATTGTGCAGTGTGTGTGCCTTCAGGTGTATGTTTTAATCCATAGTGGAAGTGTACTAAGCTAACCTGCCTGAGGGCACTCTTCGTGCACAGTAAGAGCTTCCACATGGGAGTTCGTGTGCTTTAAATTCACACCCTGGCTTACTGCGCACTAACTAACCCGTGGAGAGAAGCCCGTGGTTGACATTTGAAAGTTATATCTTGTATAAATATGTTTTTTATGTGTAAACCTTGTATAAATATGGTGTTAATGTAGCAATATAGTTATACCAGTGTAACCTCTAGTGTGGACACAGTTATACCAGTACAAAGGTGCCTCATGTTGCCCCATATAGGAATAGCTATTCCAAGCTCCAGAGGGCTATCAAACACCTCCATACTAATATACCGGAATCCACACACGGGGTGGTGTACCACTTTAACTATACCAGTGTTGTTAAAGCAGCACGACCTCTAGTGCTGATTAGAGGTTAGATCAGAGGTTTCCCCTTGAGGGGCCCCAGTCCTGCAGCCATCTGTGCAGGGAACTTCAGTGAGTGTTCCAAAGGACAAACACATGCCTGGATGGGTTGGGCCCTGTTGTGTTCATGGCATATACACAGAGAAGATAAATAAAAAGAAGAAAATACTCTTTCTGGAAGAGTATAAAACTACTTTATAGCTTAGAATTCAGAATGATAACCCGCAAGAACCCCAACCAAGAGAAAGAAAGCAGGCTGCTCCCTAAAATAGAAAGGCACAACTCACCCTACCTTACTCTAGGCCAGGGATTCTCAAACTGGGAGTCGGGACCCCTCAGGAGGTCCCGAGGTTATTACATGGGGGGTTGTGAGCTGTCAGCCTCCATCCCAAACCCCTGTTTGCATCCAGCATTTATAATGGTGTTAAATATATTAAAAAGTGTTTTTAATTTATAAGGGGGGGGGGGGCTCACTCAGAGGCTTGCTATTTGAAAGGGGTCACCAGTACAAAAGTTTGAGAACCACTGCTCTAGGCTGCCTCCAAACTGACTCTGATCACAGACTTTCCTACAGAGCCCCGGTCTGCAAGCAGGACCAGGAAAACCCCTGAAAATTTAAAGTGATCACAATTTTAACCCAGGTTTCAATACACCACAGGCCCCTGGTCAGAAAAAACTTGCCCTGCCTCCACCTCTGTTGTAGCTCCACATAATAGCGGACGGTTTACGGCTATGTCTACACATCAACCAGAGGTGTAATTCACAGTTCATGTAGACATACCCGCTCTAGCTTTAATCTAGCTCGCTCACTAAATATAACAGTCAGGCTGTGGCAGCACGGGAATGCCCATTCAGCCCCTCTGGGTACATACTAACATTGCTAGCCTGTGCTGAAGCTACATCCTCACTGCTATTTTTAGTGAGCAAGCTAGACTAATGCTAGCCGGGGTTTGTCTATACCAGTCACAAGTTACATCTCCAGTTGGAATGGAGTAGCCTATGTGGTAAACCATCACTTTTTTCCAGCAGTATATGAATTAATTTGTAAAGAAAGCCAAACATTTTATAGACTAAAAAGAACATCGAAGAATCAGTTGTATATTTCTGAAAAGGTCAATGTAAACATCACATGGATGTCTGCAATGGGACCTAATATAAGATTAACTGTGACTGAAAGACAGAGAAAATAATTTTCCCCTATTTCTTTTCAGTTTGTTTTCTTTGTGCCCTTGGCAGCACATTGTGTCTAGTCAGTTTCATATTTTTCCTCTGCATAGTCAGCTGTCCCCATTGTTTCTGTGGTTCTTTCACGCAGCAAGGCAGAGATAAACATTTAAATGCGACTGTAAAACCATAAGAACTGGCAAGGGGACTTTTAACTCTTTTTCCAAAATTGACTGGATTTCAAGCTGCTGGTGTCCCCTTTGAATGAGAGAGCATCCATTGATACAGGTCACATCCTGCGCAAGTCTTGCTTATGTGACTAATACTTGCTCATAAGAGTTAGGTCATTGACTTGAACAGCTCATGTGAGTAAGCCTCAGCTGATTGAGGTCTGTAAGATGAAGCCCTACATTCAAACCGTAAGAAATTACTTTCATGCCCTTCAGAGCTCTTAGGCCTGAATCCTGTAACCTGCTTGGCATGAGCATCCCCAGGTAGCTGCACAGAGCCCCGTTGGCTTTATAATAAAATAATAATAATATATGGAGATATACCTATCTCATGGAACTGGAAGGGACCCTGAAAGGTCATGGAGTCCAGCCCCCTGCCTTCACTAGCAGGACCAAGTACTGATTTTTCCCCAGATCCCTAAAAGTGGCCCCCTCAAGGATTGAACTCACAACCCTGGGTTTAGCAGGCCAATGCTCAAACCACCAAGCTATCCCTCCCCCTTTGACAGGGTTGGAAGAAGTCCATCTATCTGGAGCAGCCTGCGGGATCACGACTTTCTGTCATGCACCCACAAATCAGAGCAGTCTCATAATTAGTATTAGAGTGTGGAAAAGTAACAAACCAAAAACTAGAAACACAAGAAGAGGGCATTGATGCTCGACATCAGCCCAGGTTTCTCTGATGCTGCCCTGTGGGCTTGATGTTGAAAGGCACTGAGGATTTTGGCCTGCTCCAGCCAATCATTTAAATCACATCCGTAGCTTAAAGCATGTGCGTAGTCCCATTGAAGCTAATAACTTTAAGCACATGAGCAGTGCTAAGCAGTGCTTTGGATCAGGCCAGTGCTCAGCACCTTGCAGGACCTTTCCAGAGGGAAGCAAAAGCAGCTTGGGTGCTCAGAAGAGGGCTGTTTTACCTACATGGGAACAGCTGCGTGTTGTGGTTTATACAAAGCTATATGCCATGTCTGTGTGGCATGTGGCAGTAAATGAAACACTTACTTCAGAACTTATTGAAGTTCTTACAGCAAAAAAAATGACTGTGAGGTTGGCTTTTATGCTTTGTTTCAAATGAAGCAGTGATCCTAATTTGTTACTCCAGACTCTGCCATGGTATCTCGCTCATATCTTATGGGAACTTAGATATAGAGATTTGAGAGAGATCATTTCAATTTTCCATCTACAGTACCAAAAAAATACCGTCAGTCTAATGAAGTGTCATGGAGTCAAACGGTCAGACCGTAATAATTCACAATGTATTTAAAACAATCTAAATGAAAGTTTCAAGCAGCCAGACTTGGTTCCTCTTACCTTTGAGCTTTTGAGAGATGCCAGTAGACTAAGGCCAACATTTTCAAGCTGAGGTGCCTAAAATTAGGCATCTAACTCCATTTTCAGGTACCATGGGGGTTCAGGGGAGTAGCCTGAATTTCAGACACTGAGTGTTCACAACTCCCAATAAGGGATCATGTTATTGGTGTGGGTGCTTAGCACCTCTAAAAATCAGCCCATTTCTATATCAGGAATTAAATATGTGAGTAAGCATCTAACTGTAGGAATCTAAATTTTAAAAAGTTTGGCTTAAGAGTCTAGGGTAGGATTTTCAGGACCTAAATGAGAGAGGTGCCCACTTCCCGTTGACAGTCAATGGGATTAGGAGTCTAACTCCCTTAGGTGCATTAGAAAATGCTCCCCCCAATCCTGCCCTCACTTAAGTCATGAGATCAAGAGCAGACCTCATACTTCCTCTCAGGCCTCATACTTTCTCACAGGCAAGATGAAACTTAAGTCAACATAATTAGAGTTTTACACCAGATCTTCAGGTGGTGCAAATGGCCATAACTCCGCTGACTTTTTTTCATAGATTCCAAGGTCAGATGGGACCATTGTGATCTAGTCTCTGACCTTCTCTATAATACAGGCCATAGATCTTCCCCCCAAATAATTCCTAGAGCAGATCTTTTTAGAAAAATGTCCAATCTTGATTTAAGAATTGCCTGTGGTGGGAATGCATCATGGCTCTTGGTAAATTGTTCCAGTGGTTAATTACCCTCACCATTAAAAATGTATGCCTTATATTTCCAGTCTGAAATTGTCTAACTTCAACTTCCAGCCATTGGGTTATTTTATACCTTCACCTGCTAGACTGAAGACCCCACTATTAAATATTTGTTTCCCATGTAGGTACTTATAAACTGTGATCAAGTCACCCCTTCTCTTTGTTAATAGATTTTGCTCTTTGAATCTGTCACTGTAAGGCATGGTTTCTAATCCTTTAATCATTCTCGTGGCTCTTCCCTGAATCTCTTTGGTTGATCAATATCTTTCTTGAATTGTGGGACACAGTTTTCTAGCAGCAGTTGCACCAGTGCCAAATGCAGAGAGATCCTCTCAGCTCCTACTCGAGATACTTCTGTTTATGCACCCAATGATCACATTAGCCCTTTTGGCCACGATGTCACACTGGGAGCTACGTTCAGCTGATTATCAACCGTGACTCCCCAATCTTTTTCAGAGTCACTGTTTCTCAGGACAGCGTATCTGACCTGTAAGTATGGCCTACATTCCTTGTTCCCAGATGTATATGTTTACATTTAGCCATATTAAAACACACATTGTTTACTTGTGCCCTTCTTACCAAGTGACCCAGGTCGCTCTGTTTCAGTGACCAGTCGTCTTCATTATTTACCACTCCCCCAATTTTTGTGTCATCTGCAAACTTTATCAGTGATGATTTTGTTTTCTTCCAGGTCATTGATAAAAATGTTAAATAGAGTAGGGACAAGAACCAATCCCTGTGGGACCTCACTAGAAACGCATCTGTTCAATAATGATTCCCTGTTTATCATTCTATTTTGAATCTATCAGCTAGCCAATTTTTAATCCATTTAATATGTGCCATGTTAATTTCATATCAGTCTAGTTTTTTAATCAAAATGGCATGCAATACCAAGTCAAATGCCTTATAGAAGTCTAAATATATTACATCAATACTTACCTTTATCAATCAAACTTGTAATCTCATCAAAAAAGATATCAAGTTAGTTTTACAGGATCTATTTTCCATAAACCCATGTTGATTCGCATTCATTATATTACCCTCCTTTAATTCTTTCTTAATTGAATCCCATATCAGCTGCTCCATTATCTTTCCTGGGATCAATGTCAGACTGACAAGCCTATACTTACCATTTACCCCTTTTAAATACTGGCACAACATTAACTTTCTTCCAGACTTCTGAAACTTCCCCAGTGTTCCAAGACTTATTGAAAATCAACATTAACAGTACAGCGAGCTCCTCAACAGCTCTTTTAAAACTCTTGGATGCAGAGTTATCTGGACCTATTGATTTAAAAATGTCTAACTTTACTAGTTGCTGCTTAACATCCTCCTCAGATACTAGTGGAATGGAAGTAGTGTTATCATTCATGACATGACTACATCATCTACCCCCCTCCTCCCCGCCCGCAATACAGAACAGAAATATGTATTGAACACTTCTCCTTTTTCTTCATTATTATTGATATTTCTACCATTCCATCTAGTAATAGACCAATACCATTTTTAGGATTCTTTTTGTTTCTAATATACTTAACAAACTCCTCCTTATTGTCCTTAATGCTGCTAGTCATAGATTTCTCCTTGTGCCCCTTTGCTTCCCTTATCAATTTTCTATAATTCCTTACTTCTGACTTAAATTCATTAATGTCAACTTTTCCTTTCTTCCATTTGTTATGTGTGCATGTGTGTATATATCTGTATGTATGTGTGTATATATATACACACACACACATAAAATAAGCCTTCACTTCCCCTCTAAACCAGGTCAGTTTTTTAACCAATGCACCCACCTGTCTTGATTGTGGCCTTTTTGGACATCTAGTAAAGTGTTCTTAAACAATTCCCAATTATCATTCACATTTTTCTGATTAAATTCCTCCTCCCAGATGATACAGCTCAAGTCATGATTACTTGTACCTAAACTACCATTAATTTTTAGTCCTGTGATCAGTTCCTCCTTATCTGCCAAAATGAGGTCTAACATAGAATTCCCCCGTGTTGGGTACAACACTTCTTGACTTCAATAGAGCTTCAATAGACCAATTTATGCCAACTGTATATCTGTACTTTTTTCTTTTTCTTCAAGGGATGTTAGTGGTGGTACAAGAGTGAGCAGTTGTTACATTATTTTTATCTATTTTTGTTAATATTTTTTTTTCTAGGGCTGGTTCAAATATTTTAATAGAAATATTTTGAACAAAAAATAGCATTTTAAGGCAGATAAAAAATTCTCTGAAAATATTTTACTTGGTTGAAATTTTCCAGCTTTCTTTCAAAAACCAAAAATATAAAAATTTGCCTTGGACATTTCCTCTGGAAAACAACAGGCATTTTTTAACCTGCTCAGTTTTTCCCTATGAAACACAATAGGGTCTGACCCTATGTGACTCTCTCATGTGATGCTTCTATTGTAATCATCAGATCTTTGTCTGAGTTAAGACTTTGAGATTGGGCCTATTGCAGTCTCTATTGACAAGGGTTTTGTGCCAGCTTTACATGTGAATAGGTAGAGTTCATGGACAGACCGGAAATGTTTCATTGGTAGTTTGACTACCCCACCCAGTGACCATAAGCAGGTTTTGAATCCAGGATCTTCATCACCACAGACTACTTGTTAATCTAAATGACTTCATTAGCTGGCAGCAGTAGTAGGCTCCTATCTTCTAGTTGCACCAACAATTAGAAAGGGACATGATATACACTGTGCAAGTGTGTTATGCTAACCTCCCACTTTCCAGTTGGTGACAGATGTTAATGTAACCTTGAACGATATGGTGCTAATTTGAAACAGGGACTGAAATAAGAACTGAAGAGAAATAGTCAAACAAAAGAGAGTCCCATTCAATTACATCGCATGAAAGTGGACAATTAAATATTGACAAATTGTATAAGTGCTTGTATACAAATGCAAGAAATCTAAATACTAAGATGGGTGAACTTGAGTGCCTGGTATTAAATGAGGGTATTGATAAAATAGGCATCACAGAAACTTGGTGGAACAATGATAATCAATGGGACAAATTAATAACAGGGTCATAGGTGCCAACTTCCCCTCTGCTTGGTGGGTGCTCGACCCCCCCGCCACTGCCCCACCTCTTCCCGCCCCTGCACAACCCTCACCCCACCCCCATTTCACTCCTTCCCCAAAGTCCCCCACCCCTGCCCAGCCTCTTCTCTGCCTCCTCCCCTGAGCGCGCCGCATCCCCACTCCTCCCCCTCCCTCCCGGAAAGTCCTAAGTGCCGCCAAACAGCTGTTAGGTGGCGGGGGGGGGTGGAAAGCGCTGGGAGGGAGGGAGAGTAGCGGGGACATGGCGCGCTCAGGAGGGGGAGGAGGCGGGGCAGGGGTGGGGAGAGCTTGGCTACCGGTGGGTGCGAAGCACCCACTAATTTTTCCCTGTGGGTGCTCCAGCCCCAGAGCACCCACGAGTCGGCACCTATGAACAGGGTACAAATTATATAGGCATGACAGAGTAGGTCACACTGGTGGGGGAGTGGCACTATACGTGAAAGAAAGCATAGAGTCAAATATAGTAAAAATCTTAAATGAATCAAACAGTGCCATAGAATCTCTATGGATAGAAATTCCAGGCTGGAATAATATGAGTATAGCTGTAGGAATATACTACCAACCCCCTGACCAGGATGGTGATGGTGATTGTGAAATTCTCAGAGAGATTAGAGAGGCTATAAAAACTGAAAACCCAGTAATAATGGGGGATTTCAATTATCTCTATATTGACTGGGAACATGTCACCTCAGGATGAGATGCAGCAATACAATTTCTAGACCCCAATAATGACTGCTTCTTGGGGCAGCTTGTCCACAACCCACAAGGGGAGAGGCAATTCTTGATTTAGTCCTAAGTGGTGCACAGGATCTGGTCCCAGAGGTGAATGTAGCTGAGCCACTCAGTACTAGTGACCCTAATGTAATTAAATTTAACATCCTTGTAAGGGGGGGAAATCTCAAAGAAACCCACGCAGTAGCATTTAACTTCAGAAAGGGGAACTACAGCCAGTAGCGGCGCCAGCTTTGCTGGCGCCCTAGGCGGCAGAAGGTCCCGCCCCCGAAATCCCGCCCCCAACAGCGGCGGCGGAAGGTCCCGCCCCCAAATTTTTACGGGCGGCGGGGGCGCAGGCGCCCCCAAAATAGCAGCGCCCTAGGCGACCGCCTAGGTCGCCTAATGGAAGCGCCGGCCCTGACTACAGCAAAAGGAGGAGGCTAGTCCAATGGAAATTAAAAAGAACAGTCACAAGAGTGAAATTCGTACAAGCTGCATGCAAACCTTTTAAAAACATCATAATAGAGGCTCAAACTATATGTATACCCCAAATTAAAACAAACAAACAAACAAACAGTAAGAGGACCAAAAAAATGCCACCCTGGCTAAACAACAGAGTAAAAGAGGTGGTTAGAGACCAAAAGACCTCTTTTAAAAATTGGAAGTCAAATCCCACTGAGGAAAATAGAAAGGAACATAAACTCTGGCCAGTCAAGTGTAAAAGTATAATTAGGCAGGAAAAAAAAAAGATTTTGAAGAGCAACTAGCAAAAGACACAAAAACTAACAGCACATTTTTTTAAGTACATTAGAAGGAGGAAGCCTGCCAAACATCAGTGGGGCCACTGGACAATCAAAGTGCTAAAGGAACATCCAAAAGCATGCTAGGCACCTTACCGTAAAGATACCAAAGACAAGGTATCTGCCTCAAGACACTTACAATCTAATTTCACCCCAGGATCAGATGGGTATAAAGCAGTAGGGAGAGGTGGGCAGAGGAGACAGACAGGAGTTATAGCAATTAGATTATGGGATCTTTCAGCAAAGGAGAGTGCACAGCACAGTGGGCCAGAAGTTTTTTTAATAGATAAATTGTTGATTCATTTCTTGCAGGTGCATTGTCCGCTTGCTTACCAAGCTCTGGAGACCTCCTGCTTCTGTGGAGTAAGAGCTCCTGAAGTTATTGCTCAGTGCCTAAATGCAGATGTTGGGCCATACTAAAAGCCTGATTCTGCAGGGTACTAAGCAACCCCGGAGAGGCATTGAGTGCCCTGAGCCCCCATTGGAGTCAATGTTGCTCAGATACTATGGTGATGGGAGTCAATATAAGAACCTGGATAGATAGATGCATAAACTGCCACAGTACTGTTTCCAAGGAAATGCATACAGCTGTGCCTTATGGACTATCTGTGTTGTGTTAATTTGCCTTTGCAGATTCTGAATTGGAACCAATAACCGAAGATCAACTCAAGTAAGAGTGAGTTCTTTACACAGGCTGAAATTGGCTAGGAGGCCACAGGGCTCTCCCTTGTGGTCTCCTGTGCCTTGAACTAACTGCTAGAACCAACATGAACAAATACAAATTGTCTTGGACTTTGGCTCTAAGAAATGGCATCTAAGAATGTTGTTTCATGCTCTGGAGTAAGGGGCCTGCTTCTCTGATCTTTACTTATGAGTCTTTCTTCACATACGTAATCAATGGAACTACATGTGTAGGTAAGGACTTCCTGCACGTGCAAAAATTGAAGGGGCTTGGACCCAATCCTGAGCTTTTGTGCCTGACATCCTTTGCCTCTCGATTTGCATCATTTATTTCTTGGTGCTGCCTCCACGCCCCCAGAACATGTGGGCATTTCTTTCTTTCAATGCATTTTAAATCTCTAAATAGACATCATGGGTCTCCAATGCTCCCAACAACCTGACTTCTTGGGATCCTGAAATGTATACAAACTGAAGTCTTGATCCGGTGCTCACTGAAGTCAATCAAAAGACTTTTGTTGACTTTACTACTCCCAATACCCTCATTTGCACTGTTACTGCTTGAGTTTTGCTTCTCAATGGCATGTTTTCCAGACACGGCTTCACACCTCTGCCTGGGTGCACAGGTCTGATCTGAGCTGTGGTCAAACATAATAAATGTGATGGTAACAGATGGGCAGGATTGCAGCCAGTCAAGAGAGCACATTTAAGTGAGAGTGTTGAGAGTAGAACTCGCAGGTGGGAATGGCCAAATGTCTGTCTGTATTGTGGTTAAGGGGACCTATCATTGCTAATTCTGCTGTGGGCTGCCTTAACTTAAAAAAGAAATACTTCCCTCACCACATAAGGAGAGGTTTTGGCCTGGTGGAATTGACTGGGTGGTGCAACAGGAGGCAGGGTATAGAGAGACATTCTAATTAAGTCTCTATCCCCTTTTGTTTGTATCTTTTTAGGAAGCCCCTATGGAATAGACCAAAATAAGTTTCTACCCCTAGCTGAATAGGTTGTCAGGGTGCAGAACTATATTCTGCAGACTTATGCATGTGTAAGGGGCGTGTAACATTTTTGTCTGAATGGAGCCCTATGTTCCCATAATTTATAGTAAGTAATCTTATTTGCAAAGCATGCCCTTACAGTTTTAAAAAACAAGTTAATTGACTTGCATAAAAATCAGACATGTCAAAGTTTTCCATCTCGACACAAGCAGCACATTGAGCAGCACATTGCTACAATAGCTATGATGCAGTCTGGGTTACCTATTGAGATATTTCATAAACCAAAATGGAATCTTAAAAAGTTTGTCAGTTTCACATACCTTGGAGTTGCTGAATTTAGGCGGACTAATTATACAATGTTTTATTTTTTTTTCCCTTGTGTAAATAAACAAACTCATGTCTGAATTTTGGCAAGGGGCAGTAGAAGCTAATTAGAAGCTGTTCCCAATGTATTACAGTATTACAAACAAGATGCCTTTTCTTAGAAAGGTGGACACACTGTGTTTCGTTTAATGAGTGTGAAAATATGAGTTTCTTAATCACTAGCAACTTATAGTTGTAAGCATAAGTGAGCCCTTTCTCAGAAATGAAAAACATAGCATAGTTATTTTTATGAACAGATGACAGTTTTAAGTTATTTATGTCTGAAAGAACTAGAAACGCCTGAATTATCTGAGTCAGAAATGTTGAGGGGGAAATTGAGGAGAGGGAATAATGTCCTATCTCACAGACTTGAGCAATTACTGAAGCCGACAAGCGTATGTCACGCGGGTTATGCTTGCAATGTGATCTAGCATGTTGCATCACTTCCGATATGTTTTATTCACACTGTTGCAACACTTTGGCACATGATATAAAATGGACCCAGAGCTACAAATACTGTGAGGTCATGTGGTCACACTTACTTACTTAGGGCTAGATTGTGCTTTCTGTATGAAGAGGAGAGTATGGGGTAGTCCACAAATGCACCACTGCAGGGGTAGCCCCGGGGAGGCATTGTGACTCAGTTGCAATTATTCCCGGGGTCCCCTCTTGGCTGAAAAGTGGGGGCAGAGAATACAGTAACAATTTAACTTTGAAGTATGAAACTTACATCTTCCCATGCTTCCAGAAAGCTCAGCTCTGCAGGTCAAGAATAATCTAGAAGCAGTAAAGAGAAAGAAGCAAATAAGACACTTGTTGAAACTTGTGGACAAATAGCCTTCAGTGTATATCCTTTATCTATTTTTCTCTAGTCTGTCTAGGAACGTGGTGATTGGTTGATTTTTAATATGAAACACGCCCCAAATCAGATGGCATAACATTACATGCAGTGGGTCCAATCCTCAGCTAGTGTCAGTCGGTACAATTCCATCGATTGCGGTGAAGCAATGCCAATTTACACTGATGGTGAGCCTGGCGCAGGGACTGATTCTGCTACTCCTTCTCCCAGTCAATGGGGCTACTCCAGGCTTAAGATACTTCTCAACAGCAGTAAAAGTGCAAGAATCTGGTCCATCATCATTTTTAGTCCTTCTCATAAAAATACAATGCTTGGAAGAAGCTCTGTCATATTATTTAAGGGTAGCAAGAATAAGTGTTAGCCTCAGAGTAGAGGGGCAGACTAGATGACCTCTTGAGGGGATGGATCACTCGATAATTGCCCTATTCTGTTCATTCCCTCTGAAGTACCTGGCACTGGCCACTGTTGGAAGACAGGATACTGGGCTAGATGGACCATTGATCTGACTTAGTATGGCCGTTCTTATGTTATGCTCTTACAAGGTCCCTTCCAGCTCTACTTTTCTATGATTCTGTGATTCTAACCCCTCAGTTGCTGGCCAGGGTAACTGAGTCAGCCCAGGGGAAGAAGTTTGCTGCTGCTGTAGGCCAGCAACAAACCATTACTTCATCAGAGTAAGAAGGAAACGATTATACTCGGAAAGATAAAGCTGAGTAACGGCGCCTCCCTCAGGTATTCCTGGAAGGGTGCAGCTGTGACACAGCCTCTTGGTCAGGGCTGTGCCTGACTTCACAATCTATCCTTCAGTCACATAAAAGAGCTTAATATTAGAACTGGTTGGAAAATGGCTGCATGGGGGTGGTGAAGAGTTTGATGAAAAAGAATCACTTTTTCATTTTTCTCAAGATTTTTAAAGGAAAGTTTTGACTTTTCCTCAAAAGAAGATGACTTTTGTTTTCATTAAAAAAAAAGTTTTCAGATAAAAGCTACTGAAAAAATTTAGACAAATGAAGAAAATAATTTTGTGGGGACAAAAACATTTTTTGTGGAAAATTTTTCAGTTTTAAACCAAATATTTTCCATTTTTGGTTGCCCAGCAGTGAAACTTGATTTGTTTTGCTTTTTATTTCATTTTTGTCAAAAAATTTCTTTGAATTTGTTCAGGTTTTTATTGAAAAATCCCCAAAGCAAAAAGTGGTTGGTTTTCAGCATCCGAAAACTGAAAGAAAAAAAAAAACAGTTTAAGATGGGGGGGAAATAAGCTTTCAGCTGCTGAAAACAGAAAAGTTGTCACTGAATATTTTTTGGTGGAGAGAGCATAATTTGCCAACTTGCTCTAGTGCTGAGAGCTTCAGGGAAATGTCCGAATGGGAGGAAGGATGGCTTTGTGATCAATACTCTGGACTGGAATTGGCTTCAGTTCTTGGCTTTGTCACAGACTCCATGTGACAAGTCATTTAAACTTTGTGCCTCAGTTCCCCATCTTCAAAATGGGCATAATACTTCCTGTCATTGTCTTTTCTACTTAGATTTTAAGATTTTTGTGACAGTGACTCTCTTACTATATGTGTGAATGCTGCCTAATTAAATGGGGCCCCTATTTCAGCTGGGGAATTTCCCAGTGCTACTACTAATGAATGAATATAGGTATAACTAAATAGTCCTTGCTCTGAGTTTCATGGGGTTTGAGATCCTACAATTGAGCATTTTGATACACTAGGCCAGCTCTTCAGCTGGTATAAATCGACATCAATCCACTGAAGTCAATGTAGTTATGCTGATTTACACCAGCTGAGACTCTTGGTCCAGCACTGTGTTTTTAAAAGCAAGCAAGGAAGGTTGGTTTAGGAACCCTTTTGTTAGTACAATTAGCATATTTCATATTTACAGCATTTTTTTAAAAGTTCTGTTAAAAATAAATTCCTGGAGTCTTGGATAAATAAATAGTTGTACAGAAGAGTCCTCTGTAGCCATGAAGTTGCCAAAAATTATCAGTAATCCTCAGTCAGATGGAATGTACAGTTGGCAAGAGGATGGCAGGAAAGCATCCTCACCAGTTGTGCCTCATATTCCCATACAATGAGAGATGCCAAGATTTTCCATTAGCATCTGTAATGCAGTTGATGATGGGAGTGTTTATTATTAAGAGGGCCTTGTTTTAGTTAAATAACCAGTTAAGGGCTCAGTTCAGTTGCATATTTTTCCATCGCTAGCCATTGATTTTCATACAAGCTGTTTTATTTGCTTTTAAAAATTGACTCTCTTTTTCCCCCCTCCATTAAGCTCAATTTATGTCAAAATGCAGAGTATGCCATGACCAGAGGTGATGAGGTTTCCAAGTTCTAAAAAGAAATACATTAAAATTACTTAGAAAAGTAGTCTGAGGCTATGTACGACTAGTCTGAGGCTATATATGACTTGAGAATTGATGTCCAGCATCCTGGCAATGAACACTAGTGTCATTCTATGATTTTTAAAAGTAACTAGTGATTTTGAGAGCCTCAATTTTTGAGTTCGCAACATGGGACACATGACAGGGGCCCCATATTCAGAGGGTGTGTCCTCAGCAGTTTCTGAAAATCTGGCCTCCTTAAGGTGTGTCAAATTGGGATCCCAAATACTGAGGGAACCTAGTGCTGGTCAGTTTTGAAATCTTGCCTCCTCTCCATAATATGTATATGCACAGACCTAGATACTGGGCCAAATTCAGTTTCACTTACAATGGTGCAATTCCCACCTGTTTCAGCCATAGTTGCACCTGTTCAACTGAGAGCAAAATTGGCCCAGTGAATGTAACCTACCAGTGCAAAAGACACCATTAATTTTAAGTTACATACCCCATGAAGTGCATCAGAACACTGTCACTGCTTGCATTAGTTATTTGCCCTGATCGGTATGTTTCAACAGTGGCAGTGCAAGGCACAACATGAAGACAAAACAGTGGCAGTAACAAAATGGGAATCTGCTCAATTCAAGGTTCTCAAGTCTGGCTGATTGGATCCAGCTCCTAATAAATATACCTGCTAAATGTTCCACAGTGAGATTTATGTGATTTGTTTTAAGCCAACAGAATAGCTATAAAACACTATGCAGCTTAGAAACAATGTCTGCTGAAAAGTTTAGTAGCTTAATTGTAAACGTTAAGCATGTCGAAATGTTTAGTGCAGTCAGAAGAACACAACTGTGGTTATATAAGGCGTGACTGTGTCTGCATAACACTTACATCTTTTCAATTAGCCCTGAAGGCAAAAGTATAAAGACAGGAAAATTAAGAGGGACTGAAAAGAGCTCCCATCATTACCATGATTAGGCCCCATTCACATTCCATTTTTGAGTTTTCCCGCTCATCAGAACACAAAAATACAGACACTTAAATATTTAAAGAGTAACACAACTCCAGATTAAATTAATATCTACATTAAAACAGCTATTTAATCTCTGTCATGCCCAAGAGGGAAGGTAGAAAGAAAACAATAGAGGGTCTTCGATATGGACCCCTGAAATCAGATACTAACAAAGTCATGCCGGACCATGGAGATGTAATACAATATCACCTTTTCATGTTTAGACTAAAGCATTTTCATTTCACATTATACTTAACATAACAGTTTTAAACCAGTCACAAAGAAGTGACCTGGTATGTATTGACTATAATAAGCATTGATTCCATTCCCATACGTTTCATAGATGAATCAATTATACTAGTTCTTTATGGGATTAAATAAAATGTTCCATTTTGAATGGAAATATTTTTTTTTATTTTGCTTTTCATTTTCTTGACAGAAAGGAATGAACGAAAAAAAACAGGAAGAATGAGTGAGCAATGCTAAACTTGTTAAGAAAATGCATAAAGTTTTTATTATAGAATAAAAGCTGGCTAGATTGAATATTGTACTCCAGTGTGTGGAAAGTTCCATGAGCACTGTGAAAAGATTTCCTATTTCCCGTGGCCTGAGAGAAGGACCAGATGGTCTTTTTCACAGAAAATAACAGTTGGGTGATGAGAATCAGTCTTGCTACAGCTGGATCTCTGCCCTCAGATGTGCTACTGTTTGGGAGGGCGGATGGTCTTGCGGTTAAGGCACTGCTTGGGGCTCAAAGAGATCTAAATTCAGTTCCTGACTCTGCTACAGACTTTCTACATGAGTTTCGGGAAATCACTTTTGTCTAGTCCTACCTTTTGTCTGTTTAGATTATAAAATCTTCATGGCAAGCTGCAATTTACTATGTAGGGCGCCCCCTAATCTTCAGTGGGGCTTCCCAATGCTACTGGAATACAAATAATAAAAAGCAATGCTAGGCAAAACAATCATCAATGTGTGAGACACAGGGTTCCTTTTTTATTTTGTTGCAGAGACGTGAAAATGGGTTGCAGGGAGATCTTACACACCCAGAGAATTTGTCATCTTTGTTCTTCGACCACACCTGTCACGTGAGGATCTTCAAGTACTTTACAAATTACTTTACATTGTCAAGTAGATAAATATTTTTAGTCACATTTTACAGATAAGTCAATGGAGGCATCAACAGATTAAATGACTTTCCCAAGGTCACACGGTCCATCAGTGGCTGAGCCAAGAATAGAATCCAGTCCCCTACTCTTACCACTAGATCTCACTCCTTCTGTGAGTCAAAATATATTGAACATGTATATATTCATTGCACTGAACTTAGATAACACATCATTTGACAAATGCAAAAAAACCCAGTGATCCTAGCCAGAATTCTTCACAAAACTTCCACATTTGATTGAACTTGAGGAATACAACAATGGTCTTCATTTACAAGTGTTTGGCTAGGGTACCAGTCTGCATATGTTTAAAACTACAGCACAAATAGCATAACTCTAAGCTGATTCACAAGCAACAGAGTCGAAACTCACCCCACCCCATAAATTATCATCCAAACCAATGAGAGTTCATCCAAGGAGACTATTTCAAAAATAGAGAACAATGGCTGCTCCAATGCAATCTTTGAGTAAAATAGACAGTTTCTGGAGGCCAAGAGCAAAGATCATCTGGCGTAAACTTAGTTGGATGAGAAATTAAGAGGTGTATCTGATCAACTGGTTTACAGCAGCTGGCTTTACAGTACCACATTAATTAGAGGTTTTTCCAACTACTGC
This sequence comes from Platysternon megacephalum, assembly GCA_003942145.1. Classification (NCBI taxonomy): domain Eukaryota; kingdom Metazoa; phylum Chordata; order Testudines; family Platysternidae; genus Platysternon; species Platysternon megacephalum. The sequence continues at coordinate 1,438,681 of QXTE01000277.1, forward strand.
AAGCAGCTGAGAAAACACTGCCCAAGCGAATTTCCATAAACTGAATATTTTGTAGGGGGACATCAACCTGGGGGTATGTGTTAGAGGTCTCACATTGCCTATAGTGAAACATCCTGTAAGTTTCTACAAACTATAGATGATGACTTTCTAATCACTGCATTCCATTCTTTGGCATGTGTTATGCAGGTGGTCCGACTAGATTCTGATGATCCTTTCTGGCCTTAACCTCTATGAAATCTTTGCTATCTATAAAAACTAAACATTAGCAGAACAAAGCCTGAAGGTATTTCCTCAGCAAAGCTCCCCCATATTTCAAGCATTAGCTCCACGATTATATAGTTTTATTGACAATTCAACTGCATGTCAATTACAATTGACTTCAATGGCAGTTTTGCTCGGTTAAGCCCCCCTGGCTTGCCCTGAGTCATTAAGGACACCCCCCAAACATAACATACTTGTTTCTTCCATCCCAGTAAGGGGCTGGTACTGTTCCCATCAAAGTAAATGGCAGAGCTACATCAACGGAAGAAGGAATCCTGGCACCTTATGCAAGCAACCCCATTGAATTCACTGGACCTATTGTCCTGAGTAAGGCAAGTCAGATTGAGGCTTAAGTTTGAAGCAGGGCACCTTTTGACAGCATCATGTATTTATTTGGTAGCAACTGAAATCCCCAACTGAAATTGGGGCCCCTTAAACTATATATTTATACAGTGCCTAGCTCAGAGACAGTCCTGCCCTGAAGAGCTTCCAGTCCAAACAGACAAGACAGACAAAGTGTGGGAGGGAAAACAGAGGCACAGGAAGATGAAGTAACTTGCCCAAGGTCATGCAGGTCAGTGGCAGAGACAGAAATAGTGATAGAGCCAGGATTACCAGTCCACTGGACTGCTACCTCTCCAGTAAGGGATTTATTGTATTACTACTGCTATAATTATTTCTTGCTCACACTGCTATTCTTTCAACTACTACTTATAGCTGTTACTAGGCAGTAGTACTGTAGATGGAATTGTGACTTAAGAGTTTTTCAGTCTTGTACTACCAATATCTAGGGTTGGAACTGGCTTTATATAATGTGTTAGAGAGGGACAGCAAAGAAGCAATGTGTGCGCTCTAAGTTTAGTAGGTGAAGCCACTCACAAAGAAATCATAGCAGCTTTTTGCTTTTTAATATGCCTCCTGCATCTGAATTCTAAGGTGAACTTAGTGGTGTAAGCATCCACTTTCATATAGTTAGGCTCACTGCAGCCTCAAGTTCAAATCCTGGCTGGGTTAACTATGAGACTTTCCACAACAAATCTCTGTATGGCCATTATAGGGCACTCTTTGTAAGATTCTCCTAAAGTTCCTCTCCATACTACTGGAGTGCGGAGTACTGTGTGCCCTTTGATCACTGATCTCCACCCAAGAGGTGGCTGCATTTTAGTGGGGCTTTATGCACTTGTTTGGGATCCTTTAGGACAGTGGTTCTCAACCAGGGGTATGCATACCCCTGGGGGTACGCAGAAATCTTCCAGGGGGTACCTCAACTCATCTAGATATTTGCCTAGGTTTACAACTGGCTACATAAAAAGCACTAGCGAAGTCAGTACAAACTAAAATTTCATACAGACAATGACTTGTTTATACCGCTCTATATAGTATACACTGAAATGGAAGTATAGTATTTATGTTCCAATTGATTTATTTTATAACTATATGGTAAAAATGAGAAAGGAAGCAATTTTTGAGTAACAGTGTGGCTGTGACACTTTTTGTATTTTTATGTCTGATTTTGTAAGCAAGTCGTTTTTAAGTCAGGTGCAACTTGGGGTAGCAAGACAAATCAGACCCCTGAAAGGGATACAGTAGTCTGGAAAGGTTGAGAGCCACTGCTTTAGGATGAACAGTGCTCTAGAAAGAGAAGATATTAACTATCTCCAGAATATCAAATATTTCCTGATTTTCAAGTAACGTTTTTATCAAAATGCTGTCTTTGATTACAGATGGTGACGTAGAACAATTAGGATCTCATTTTTATATATTTTATTTGCTGGCACACTGATTAACATTGATAGTGTTTTAACTGTGGTTAAAGTTGCATGTATTAGGAGATTTAGGGGATAAAAGATTTGCTGTGAACACTATATTTCTTTACAGATATATGTGTGTCAGTGTATAAATGTGTATGGTATTTGTGCGAGCAAATGGCTTGACATAGATCATCCCATTTCAGGAGAGCACTTAAGCATGTGCTTCGGTTCCCAAGTCAATGAAACTTAAGCATGTGCTTTACTCTAAGCGCCTGCTTATGCCATTGTCTTGAATAGTGATGTATTTAAACATGTGCTCAAGTGATTTCCTGAACGGGGACCATAAACTGTAGTATTGTAGTTCTGTCAAATGGTAGGTAGATTCCAGCTCACGGGGAGTTCAGGTTCACCTACTAACAGCATGCCCTAGATTGCCATGAGTAGTAACCTAATATTTTCAGGGATAATGCAACATTTCCCTGTTCTGTTTTTTGTTTTTATTTTTGGAACAGGAGTGTTTACACAAGAGTCTTTGTGGAGATTTAGGGCACAGAAAACCCTAGTTGTGGCTCTGGCTATTAACCTCATGTGCCATTTTTATAAAAAGCCACTTTAATACACTGTTGCATAAAGCATATAAAAAAAGAAAAATCCATTACCACCAAGAGGATTTGCAAGAAGGTATTAGCCCGGTAAGAGGGTTAACAAGGTTGCGCTTTCTTTTTTATAATAATAATCAAGGCACAACTTAGTACAAGCGGTTAATATGCAGTTTTGTTGCCACAAGCTGGGATTGGGCAGGCAAAAAAACACTGCAGGGTGTCGATAGAGACATATATTCATTTCACTGACACCAAGATTATACCCTTTTCCCTGCATTTGTATTAGCCCAGGAGTGTATTATACATCGTAACACAGAATGGCTATTCAGAGTTCACTGATCATTGCTTCCTATCTTTAAATGAGATTATAATATGGCTAGCTCAGGATCCTGGTACAGCCTGACTGAGTTATGCCGGGACACTTAGTGGCAGCAGAAAAGAGCTCCTTATAAAGCTGCGGGTGGCGGGGGGGGAGAAATGCCTGCTAACCTTCTGCTTATCAGTGGTTGCCACTAGAACTGGGGTGTCTGGCTCCCTCCAGTAACTAGTAGAATGTATCAGACCTCCCCAAACTCTGCCTGGATTTTACCCTCTTGTGGATGGAGAACTGGGGAGAATCCCCTCACATAGTGCCTCTCTATAGGGTACCACGGGGGGAGGGTTACCCTCACAGGAATGGCCACGAGGACTACCCCAAACTTCACAGATTCACCAAGTAGCAGGCCCTCTACTTCCCCAACAGCTGTGGGGGGACCATTAGCAGACCAGCCCCGGCTCTCTGTCAGGGCCTCCCTCTGACCAGGGCTGTCCCTGGTAGGGAAAGACTCCACTGGAAAGAGAGTGCAGCCTGGGGCTGCCTTGTTCTTGCTGTCTAATTTCTATGGGGGCAGAAGGAGATGATGTGCATCCACCTCTGACCCGCCCAACAGCCTGTCTAATCTCCACACTCTCCCCAGTGCAGAACCTCTTGGAGAGGCCTCCATGTGATCCAGGGGTGCCACTGAGACAGCTGTGTCCACCTGCTATTTGTTGATGAGCTGGAGCCTAGGTTAATTACATTCTGCCTGCCTACATTTGCCCTGCACTTACAATTGGACAGGAGGGGTCTAGTTTTTCTTTCACTTAAACCAGTGTAAATCAGGAATAACTCCACTGAAGTCAATGGAATTACGCTAGGGTTAGGGAGAGGAGAATCAGGCTGATATTCTGCACTTCCTGCCTATGCTGTTAAACACTGACCACCCCAGAGCTGGCTGCATTTCTGTGATGAATGACCCCTGTGTCCAGCATGCCTCCTTTTGTTTTAATTCTGCAAAGCACTTTGGAATCCTCCAGGATGAAAGGCGCTATATAAAGGCAAGATTGTTATTATTCGGATTTGGAAATAGCCTTTCTGAAAATAGTAACTAGTAGATTAAATGCCAGACCAGGATGAGGCAATACCGCTTTGTACACAGAGAGGATTATTAGAAATATTTCTTTAGAATGATACCCAGAATGTGAATTACTCGACTTGCCAGGTTACTTATGAAACAGAAAAAGTTACAGAAGCACTTATGTAACATTGTTTTTAAGGGAAAACTAGGTGGTGGTTTTTCTCAGCGGCTCCAACAGCTAAGTGGCCTAACATCTTGCAAAAACCCCTCATTGCCATTTCCCTCAAATGTCTTTCTAAATGCAGGACCGAACACACAGAAGCATATTCCTGAATAACATAGAGCAAACTCAGAACACAGAAGTGGGCAATCTGGGAGACAAGCACAAGCTTGGACTATTTGATGGGTGAGAAAGGTCCGTTTGTTTTTAACTGACCTGCATATAAATCATCCATGAAAAAGTTTATTTTGCACATGTCTGGAGCAGTGCAAACAACCAATACAAAGTTCAATTTTTTTTTCTTTTGGGGGGAAGGCAAGTGAGCCAAAATGTTAAGAATCCCTCCTACCTTTAGAGCCTGACTCCGTTTACATCATGGGCCCTTTGCCCTGCTCTGGCAGCAGGTGGAAATAAGGCCCTTTACCCCATCAGAGCAGTGTAAAGAGGCCTCAGTGTAAAATGTGACTAAGTCCCTGGCATGTTCTCGTTTTCTGAGTGCGGTGATATTTATAAACTGCTACCCTAGGCTTTGGAAAGGGTGAAGGGGACGTTTTAATATCTGGGGCTGAGTTTTTCTTAAGAATGCCATTATTATTATTATTATTTAACACGCAGAAGGGAAAAGGCTTCATTATTCACCTCAGAATGTTAGCCCAGAGGCAAATATATGGGAGGTCTCTGGTGATACAAAGTTATGTTGTGCCTAGTATTTAGTCTGTCTAATAGAACATGCAGTTTCACACACTGAGACGGCTGACAGCAATCTCTTTCAGAGGGTGTGTAATTCACCCCTTCCAAACAATACTACTGGGTGCTTATTTTTTTCATGATATTTTTAAGCTTGATATAGAACAACAACAACAAAACCCTCCTCTCCTGCCCAGTAAAGCTCTGACTGGGTGTTTATGTCACTCCTTTAATGGGCGCTCGTATTTTAATGCCGTATTTTAAAAATGCATTGACAGAATTTTTTTAATTAAATTTTATGAGTGCATTTACTGCTCATGAAAGTGAGTGATTAATAACTCTGGCTAGAGTCAGACGCAGTGTGGCTAAGTCTTATGCAAACTTCCTGGCCTGGCTCTGCCAGTGCATCTCAGCCTTGACCTCTTTTACCCCAGCTCCTTGAAACACAGACTGGCAGTCGTGTGAAAAACTGTGGCACATTGTGTGGCGGGTTTTTTGGTCACGTGCCACCAAGCAAACCAGGAAGAATTTTCCCTTGGAATCTCAATGGGATTTTCTTAGTATTATTTATGGGGCATTGCTGGCATGCATTGTGCTATGCAGATGAGTAAGAGCACGATCCCAAAGAGTTCTAAAAGGTGAAGGCCCGATCCTAGGGTGACCAGATGTCCCAATTTTATAGGGACAGTCCCGATTTTGGGGGCTTTTTCTTATATAGGCACCTATTATCCCCCACCCCCGTCCCGATTTTTCACACTTGCTGTCTGGTCACCCTACCCGATCCCACTCCCTGAGAAGTCAGTGGGAGATTTGTAGCTGGCCTCAGTGCAAGCAAGGATCATGCCTCCCTGTTAGACAGGCCCCGCTCCAGCAAAGCACTTAATCACATTTGTAACTTTAAGCATGTGAATAATCCCATTGACTTTAATGGGATACTCACATGCAAAAAAGTCACACACCTGCTTTGGGGACTATTAAAGTCAAGAGGCAGCGGAAGCACCGGGACACCAGAGCATGACAATGATTTGGACTTGGATCACCAGAGGTTAAAACCCCGTGCCCACTAATGCACCAAAATCCACATTAGAAATGGCATTAATAAATCCGACTTCCTTGTTGGTCCTGACTCTGTTTTCCTTGTGCAGCCAAAACTTCCCTTATCTCCTGGCACAGTTTTGGATCCCAAGGAATCTAGGACCAGGCCACCTATGGGAAAGTAAGTCTTTGTAATGTTTCTGGGGCTGCTGCAGCTTTCCACTTGCACACCTCTGTAGCTTCCCTTCCCATGTAAGTGCCTATGCTGCTTCCTTCCAAGTGCCCACCATCCCCCTCCCATGTGATAACTCCTCCACTGTCCCTTGCCATGCCATCTCCTGGAAACACTGCATACATACTCAGAAGGCTCCTCTGCTCTCTGCTGCAGGATCTGGTCTTACTTTCCAAAAGTCATTGGTATAAACATATGCATTTTCATCCCCTCCTTTTTTCCATTTGCAGTGTTGCCAGTTCTCACGAGACTTGGTGTTTTTTTTTTTAAAAAACCCAGCTCCTGGAGTCCTGTGAATAAATCAGCATCACAGCTTGCATTTAAAAAAAAAGTTTCTTTCCTTCATGGCTGTGGAGAAAAGCTTGAAAATGGGAACCCTAAAGGCTCAAAATACAGAAGTCATAAGAAAAGAACCTCAAGCTTTTTATTGGTTGGTTGGTTGGTTCGTTTTTTTAAATCTCATTATTTTTGAGGCCTGATTCATGATTTCTGAACATTCGGTATTGGCAATGCTACATTAAACACATCCAGTTTTATGTGGGAGAGGGAAAGACATTTCGTAAAGCTCCTTGTTCAGAATAAAAGGTACTACCAATTTATAAATGATATCATTTAAAATTGAAGAACAACTGAATTGTTTTAGCAGAACTGGACAAGCCTGGAACAACCAGTCTAATTACACCTGTTATTTGCTTTTTTCCCCCAAAGAGCAGTTCTACTTATTGTCTAGAATGGAAAGTCTAATGAATGTCAGTATAGATAAAAAGCATTTTCTTATGAAATTTATGTCTTGTAACATCTTGTAGGATTTGGTTATCAAAGCAATTTTTGGAGAACAACCATATCTTTAAAGATCAACATAAAATCAATCTCAGAATATCTCAGATATAACCTATCGGTGTCCTAAGGGTGTCAATGCTGATTCAGCAATAGGGTATACATGTTCAGCAGTGGTTTATGCATGCATAACCTATTCCTGAAACCTATGCATGTGGTATGGGTTAGCTGTATGGAATACAGCTGAATTCTTAAATCTGAATCAGAGACTCCAAATGCAGCATCTTGACTGTAAAGACGCCGCGGGTATGTGCACACTGCAATAAAACACCTGAGTCAGCTGACTCAGGCTCGGGCTGTGGGGCAATGTGGACGTTTGGGTCCAGGCTGGTGCCTGGGCTCTGGGTGCCTGAGCTCTGGGTGCCTGAGCCATATTATCCATATTATCACAGCTGCGTATGGAAATTTGACTTTGCATATGACTATACCCAGATAGGTATCTACTGTAAAAGGCACTGGTACATCCTTTTGCATACACAATTGTGGTAACTGTGCGTATAAATGTTGTGCACAATTACACATTTTCTTCCCCTTTTGAAAATCTGGCCCTTAATGTCTAGGAGTAGACAGGATCTCTATTTTCTAGGGTTCCATAAAATGGTATGAAGCCCATATAATAAGCTGCTTGGAATTCAGTGAAGCTACCTCAGAATGATTAAGAGATAACCTATTCTATTCTTCGTTATCTTTAATGTATTCAGAACATGATCTGCAAGAGCGTCATTATGGAAATTGCTAATACAGAATGTAGCACTAAGTAAATGTAATGCAGATTAAATAGCTTGGTTATCTTCACTTGAAACTACAGTAAAACTGTTACATAAAAAACTGCGCTGATCATGTCGGATATTTTGTTTCCTGGTGAGTTTTGTGTTGTCTATACAGAATTCTATGAGGAAATTGGGATAATTCTGCCTAGAACTCCATCATTAAAGCGCCTTTTTTTCCTCTCGCACTGATGTAAACTAGTTCTCTTTAAGTCCCAGTAAGTGAGAGGAGAATCTAGCCCAAAGCTTTTAACATGTCTCTCCTTAGGGAAATGTATAGAGTGACCATCACATAGGACTTGGCAGAACAAATATTTACCTGTACAGGCATTGAACTTCTTATTAACCGTGTATAGCATTTTCCAATGAATAGTCAATGTTTGGCTGAAACTCAAGTGGCCTAAATAGCTAATCTTTTTGGCAGTTTTTGTGGACTGCAGACTTCATTATCTCCACTCTCGAGGTATTCTTTTGAGAGATGCAGCCAAACTTCCCTACATTTTAGTGAAGATCACATCTAAATGAGAACTTTATGGGCCAGATCCTCAGACTGAAGGCACGGGATTTGTGCTCATTTTCACCAGCTGAGGATCTGGCCTTAAACTAAACCCCTGAATTCAGAACAACCTGAATAACTCAAAGCCCAAGAGGCAAGCACTCCAGGACACTGAGCAAGTTTGGAAGTGGATCCAAACTCAAACTTCCCAGCTCAGGTCCATCTTCTCTTTTATGATTGATTTATTTTATTACTTGAGGGTCAGACAAGTGACCTCTTGAGGGTCACTCAAGAGAAGTGGTTTGTGCCATCAAAGTAACAATGCTGTCACAATTTAGCTATTTCCTTCTTATGAAAGAAATTGGTGTGTCTACACTGCACATTAAGGCAAAGCTCTGACTCAGGTTGGAGGCCAAGCCCATTTTCCATCCACACACAAATCACTCTGACTCTGGTCAGCAAGCACTTAGGACCCTGTTGGAGATGGGGGGTCAGAGCCCAATTCCTGCTGTGACTCGTGTCCAAGCCCTGTCATTTTGCAGTTGGACACAGGTCAAGCCACAGACCCGAGTCAGAGGGTCTGCGTCAGGGCTTTGGAATGGAGCCCGGAGCTGGAGCGCAGAGCAGCTCTGGAGCAGTGGAGCTGCAGGTTTTTGCCTGGAGCTGGAGCGGAGCCGGAGCACAGCTCCAAAGCCCTGGTCTGCGTAGTACAGTATGGATGCGCTAGTATGGCTGAGAGACCCGGGACCAGCAATTGTAAGCCCATCTTTACAATGCTGTGTGGACGCTCAAGCATGGGCTCAGAAATCTCAAGTTCACAAGCCCAGGTTCCCAATTCAGTGTAGACATACCCAGAGAGGCCTGATTCTCCACTCGCTGACACTCCACTGAAGTCGTGGAGTTACACTTAGTAGTAGCTGTAGTACGCCACAACGCCATCCCGAACCGGCTGGTGAAAGCATCCCACCGCCCCTGGGGAAGATCACCCTCGACTCCGCCATCCCCGGGACAGACAGCAGATTGCGACCCGACATCGTCGTGACGGACGCAGAAAAGAAGAAGGTCCTCATGGTAGACGTCATGGTGCCATTTGAAAACCAGTCACCGGCCTTCCACGAGGCCCGAGCACGGAAGGTGTCGAAGTACACCCCGCTGGCCGAGACCCTGAGAGCCCAGGGTTACAAAGTGCAGATACACGCCCTGATCGTGGGAGCCCCGGGCTCGTGGGACCCCCACAACGAGCCGGTACTGAGAGCGTGCGGAGTCGGTCGATGCTACCCCCGGCTCATGGGACAGCTCATGGTGTCCGACACCATNGTGTAGACATACCCAGAGAGGCCTGATTCTCCACTCGCTGACACTCCACTGAAGTCGTGAAGTTACACTTAGTAGTAGCTGTAGTACGCCACAATGCCATCCCGAACCGGCTGGTGAAAGCATCCCACCACCCCTGGGGAAGATCACCCTCGACTCTGCCATCCCCGGGACAGACAGCAGATTGTGACCCAACATCGTCGTGACGGACGCAGAAAAGAAGAAGGTCCTCATGGTAGACGTCATGGTGCCATTTGAAAACCGGTCACCGGCCTTCCACGAGGCCCGAGCACGGAAGGCGTTGAAGTACACCCCGCTGGCCGAGACCCTGAGAACCCAGGGTTACAAAGTGCAGATACACGCCCTGATCGTGGGAGCCCTGGGCTCGTGGGACCCCCACAACAAGCCGGTACTGAGAGCATGCGGAGTCGGTCGATGCTACCCCCGGCTCATGGGACAGCTCATGGTGTCCGACACCATCAGGTGGTCCAGAGACATTTATACGGAACACATCACAGGACAACATCAATACCACATTGAGTAATTGAGACCACCGACCAGGGAAATAGCCCACTCCCTTCCCTGCCGAACCAAGGGACGCACCCCACCCATGTACTCATTCGCTGCACCGATACTGACTTGGACTCCTTATTCATTCCATGGGTGGCGTACCCGAGCCCACTTGTCCACTGACACTTTAAAAACCCTTGCACCCCAATCTGGGTCTATGCTGGTTATGCGATATGTATGTATCTCTTCATCCTTGCAACCGATACCTGTAACCTCCCATAACCCAAGCCTGACCCCAGATGTACAGTACCTTCCCTCTTAACTTGTGTATATTTCATTTTAAACATTAACTTTAATAAAAAAATTAAATTTGTTACTTTAGTATCTAAGGTCCCAACTGAGATCAGGGCCCTCTTGTGCAAGGCAATGTACAAACACACAATAAGAGAGAGCACCTGTCTTAAATTACAATTTAAATAGACAAGGCTGAGAAAGGAGGGGAAGCGAAACAGAAGGGACCAAGGGTTTGTCTACATGGGAAGTTAGTGCAGAATAAGCTAGGGTGTGAATTTTCAAGTGCAGTAACTATGACACACTAATTCCTCATATGGACACTCTTATTCCGCACTAAAAGTGCCTTTGTGCAGTTTAGCTTAGTTTACGTTAGTCTATACTTCCTATGTAGGTAGTATAGACTACCTCAAGGCCATACAGTGGCAAAGCTGGGACTAGAACTCAGGTCTACTGTACCACACAGTTGTAAATTCTCTCTCTTCTCCCTCTCCCTCCACCCCCCCAAAAAAAGGTCTTGTTTCCTTCTGCATCAAATTAGAAACAAAAAATCAACATTTCTTGCAAAACAGAATCCTTCTTTTCCAGCCAACCCTAGATATGACTAGCCATTCCTCTCTCCACTTAAAGCCCCTGCATAACTCTCAAATACTTTCTGCATTCTTGTGTTCTGCTTTCCTCTCTGAGCATATGTGAGACTATGGAGCCCAAAGCGGTTAGACTGAAATATTCCTCAAGAGAAAAAACAACCCTATGCAGGTAGCGTCATTATGTTAAGAAAATATTAAAAATTCCTATTAATTTGAGGACATATTCTTATCTGTTGGCTTTAAACTTGCAGCCATGGGCATGAGGAATTAGGTGTGCCAATCCCATTAACAATAATGGGAGCTGCGGGCTTAATTCTCTGCATGCTATGCTGAAAATGGACCCCCTTAAGAATACCGTCTGTATAATTGATTTGGGGCTATTTGTTTGAACTTGCCAAATGGATTTCTGAAATGTTTGTAGCTAGTTTTTGAAGCGCTCCCATGCTCAACCAGACACACACGTTATTAAGGGATTTTATTTGACATTTAACAATTTTGTATATTAATATTCCCCTCTTTTTCCTAAATCGGCATAATCCTGCTAAATCCTAGCATCAACAGTCATTACACCGAAAGAACAAGAGTTGCTGGTGCCACTGCGTTCCAACATTGAATTTTGTGTGAGCTTGGCTGATTCGGACAGATTTATGTTCTGCTATTTCCTGATCTGCGAGCAGAACCTTGCAGGTTCAGCTCTTTGAAAACATTCACATAAACAATCTCACTTCATTACTTTGAAAGAAGTGGAGTCTGTGCCATCTGCTCGTGTAGTGACACCTTAGTGACACAGAAAGATAGCTTTTCCTACTCAGCCCCAGATAAATAAGCCTTGAACTGAGTCCCAAGGCACTTGTAGGCAGTGGAGACGAAGAGACCACATTCTGATCTTAGTCCCATTGAATCTGTTCACTTTATTTTTCATTGAGCGACTGGATTTTAACTAGTAAAAGTGAGAGCAAGAACTTCCGTTTCTCCAAGACCTGGTTGATTTCATGGCTCCTGTTTTGATTGGGGAAGTCTTGTCATGTCCAGTGGCAGTTTAGAGCGCCTTTGCATAGAATCCAGAGCGATTTAATGTTATAATGCTAGTTATTTAAGACTTTTTCTGTATTATGGGTTTATACTGCCACCCATCCCCCATAGTATCTGAGCATCTTCAACGTCATTCCTTTCCACAATCACAAACTATAACCCATGTTTTGCCACCCTTACTCAGGTTGAAAACGTCCTTACTCTGCAAGTAATCCCATTAAAATGAGTGGGGCTACTCAGAACACCCCACCCCCTCCACACTTGGTTCTGTGCACGAAGGAGTCACTCTTTAATTCCTCCACAGAGTAGGTGGGTGCGTAGGGTAAAGAATGGGTGTCACGCTGTCTGCAATCTCGGTCACTAGTCAGCATGGGGAGGGGATGTTGTCATTTGTGGTTGGGTACAGCCCAGCAATCCATTTCTACCCCACAGGAGCAAGGAGGAATAACTGGAAGAACTATGAGTCAGAGGTAGAATCATAGACTTTAAGGTCAGAAGGGACCATTATGATCGTCTAGGCTGACCTCCTGGGGTGGCTCTGTTGCCCAATGCTTTGGGAGGTACTCTTGTGGCAATGCAGTTTACACACTACCCTTTGCTCCAGGCTGTGCCTAAATTCACAAGCTAGCCCTACGTGACCGAGAGTGATCTATGCATCGTGAGTCATCTTATCCAGAACTGCTGCTGTATTAGGAAAAGTAAACACTAATCCCAAGGTGGGCTGGGGTGCAGAAAGTGGACAACATACTGAGCCCCTAGTAAAGACCCTTCCTGATAAACAGAAGTACCAAAACCTCTTGGGGGAAGATGTTTGACTTTCTTTTTCATCCCTACCAGTCTGCATTTCAGACTAGTGAGGAGGTTTCAGCACCTAAGTGGGAAGTCTCAAGAAGATAGAATCTATGTGCCACTGATTTTTTTTTTTTTTAAGCAGAATTCCCCATTGAAGTCACTATGGAGCTCTCCTTCATGGCCAATGGTGTGTGTGACAGTTGCAGTCTATATGGTTTTATACAAATTTGATAATGAGTGAATATAATGTAACTGGAATATGCTTCATGCAAAAGGTCTCTTGTAAGGTATCATTACAAAGCTTATAANTGTGACGTTGTGCAGTCTATATGGTTTTATAAAAACATGATAATAAGTGAATATAATGTAACTGGAATATGCTTCATGCAAAAGGTCTCTTGTAAGGTATCATTACAAAGCTTATAATCTACTGAGTGTGATCATCCTATTTGTATAAATGTACCACTCTTGTATCTAAAACTAGAAATATAAAATATAACTCTGAGGGCCTATTGTAATTATGCAAAGTGTGGGCCATTAATGGTGGTTTGGAATCTTGATGACTCCCATTAACCAGGACCACAGAAACCCTTTTGGGAGCTGCCACCTCATGTGCCTCTGTATATGTGTGTGCTGGCAAGTGNCCACCAAGCAAAACAAAATAAAACGCGCAAATCTATGTCCAATCAAACTGAATACAGACAATCTCACCCTCAGAGATGCTTCAGTAAGTTTTTTTTCCTCAGACTGGACACCTTCCAGGCCTGGGCACAATTCTTTCCCCTGGTACAGCTCTTGTTCTAGCTCAGGTGGTAGCCAGGGGATTCTTCATGATGGCTCCTCTCCCCCCTTTGTTCTCTTCCACCCCTTTATATATCTTTTGCATAAGGTGGGAATCCTTTTGTCCCTCTCTGAGTTCCCACCCCCTCCTTCTCAATGGAAAGACACCAGGTTAAAGATGGATTCCAGTTCAGGTGACATGATCACATGTCACTGCAAGACTTCATTACCCACTTGCCAGCACACACATATACAGGAAGACTCACAGGTAAAAAACAGCCATCTGCAGACAATGGTCCTGGTTAATGGAAGTCATCAAGATTCCAAACCACCATTAATGGCCCACACTTTGCATAATTACAATAGGCCCTCAGAGTTATATTTCATATTTCTAGTTTTAGATACAAGAGTGGTACATTTATACAAATAGGATGATCACACTCAGTAGATTATAAGCTTTGTAATGATACCTTACAAGAGACCTTTTGTATGAAGCATATTCCAGTTACATTATATTCACTTATTATCAAATTTTTATAAAACCATATAGACTGCAACTGTCACAGTGTGGTAGCTGGAACATGGCTGCCACCTCCAGTCTCCCCGTCATGGCCTAGGGGAGGCCATGGAGGCACCCTGCCATCAGTTCTGTCTGGGTATTCTGCAATAATTGACTCCCAGACCCAAGCACTGAGAACAAGCTCCCCCTTTTACCGAGTACTCAACACGGCTTTAGCCTGCAAGTCCAGCTCTTCTCCTCCTGGGCTCAGGAGTCCCACCGCCCTCCTTGTTTGGGCCCTGCTGATTCAGGCCAGCAGTGTCTTTAATGCAGCTTCTCCTAGCTGGCCCCTCTTTTCTTAGTCCTTTTGCTCCCTGGGTGAGGAGAGGGCAGAAGGCAGCAGTCCTTCTTCTGAGTGTGTCTCTCTTGTTATGAAAGAGAAGGCAGCATATATACTGCCCTCCTTCCCAGGGCTCATCCCAGTTGGCTGGGAGGAGAGGAGCCTTGCCCCATCCTGTACCACAAAATTCCTGGTCCTTGGCCCTTAAACAGTAGCCTGATTCTTCCCCAAGCATTAACTATTCCTCCAGGACCATCGTCGTCTCTCCCAACACCTGTCTCTGCCCTTCCGTAGGCCTGGGTCCATTCAGAAAGTCCTAAGAAGGACGCACCATGGATCAGGGGTTGACTGACCCTTAATCCCTACCATCCTTGAAAGGGACGGTCACCCTATTGCAGTATCCATCACTATCAAATCAACGTTTCTAAAAGGTCTAACGCTGTGGTATCTGGCCCTATGGTAGCAGTGCAGGATTTGCCACAATGAATCAAACTTTGGCCTATCAAGTCCAATATCCTATCTCTACCATAGGACAATATCGGAAGCATCAGAGGAAGGCATGTCTCCCCACCCCATCCCTGATGATAATGCACCTAGCCAAATGTGCAGCGTTACATGTGTAGGAGGAATCCTTTCTTGACCCCTTTTGCTGCAAAACATGAACTCTAACTCAAGACTTGTAATATGTCCTTTTAAAGCCTTCTTATCATAAAAAAACCCCCAACGTAACTTGTTCACTAATTAACAAAGTGTTCTGTTTGATTTTAGTTAATCTACCCAACCACGCGTCACATTTCAATGGTAACTCATGGAAAGATCTCGGGTGTGTGATTCAGACACTTTAAAAATCGCCAGCACTTCAGCACTTGTGAGCTTTATTTCTTAAAGGATATGACACAGATTTGTGGTCTTGGTTATATTTTGCAGTTTCCTCCTATTAGAATCTCTTTAGAGAAGTTGTGGTTGATGCTATATGAAATAAATGAACTCTCACGGATAAGATGAATGAGGTTTTCATTTAGTTAAGGGACTAGTGTAGATAATTTACCAGCTGTAGCAAGATAGTAGAGAGGCTTAGTGACACTTCAGATTTTGCCCAGGCCAGGCTACTTGGAAAGACATGTTCAGATCTCAGCATTATCACCTTGGTCTTTGCAAGGTAGATGACTCAAGTATCATGGAGTTTTCTGGAGGAGTGGCTGTGACCTTAAAAATCAATGTCTTGTCTAAACAGAACACTTTGTACTTTTAGTAAGTATAGAGGGGTTTCCTTGGCCAAACTGTCTAGTCCCAGGTAATAATACTGGAAAAATAAAGAGTCTGGTCTATGCCTAAGAGAAATCCATGTATTAGTCATGCTATAAACCTTAAATTCCATTCTCCAGGAGTGAACCTAATTTGACTTCTATGGGTTGCTTATTTAGATTCCCATCTGTAAATATCTCTTCATAGCATGTAGAAGAGGGATACAAAATAGCCTCAGTCAACAGGTCCTTTGGGCGTTACCGTGATATAAATATTTAATAGTAATAGTAAATTTTTAGAGGTAACACTCTCAAGTTCCTTTTATCATATTCTTTCACACCCTCTACTGGTTGTGGAGCAGTACTGCAGCTTTGGAGGAAAGCCACTTTCATGCGCAGTGTGTTTGAATCATGTAGAGATGGGATTATACAGTGAAATGGGTAACTCACAATGAAGGGGATGGTGAAAAAAACCCTACTTTCTCAACCTGATCTGAGATGGCCAGGCTTTGTTGTCAGCACAGCAAGGAAAGGATTGTATAGTATAGGATGGCCATGGTTCACGTCCAATGTGTCAAAGGGGTGACAATGAAAAGATAAGCTGCAGACTTGTATGCATTTTTGATCAGTAATATAGTGTTGGGTTATTTTAAGATTTCTTGTCCCCTTGAAAGGGTGCACAGCCATTTATTGTATAAATCCGTCTGTGGCTGAGTTGTCTTAACTCCACTGCATTCTGTGCAGGCTCCGTGGATATGAATCAAATAACGTATTGGGGAGGGGAGGGTTGATTTATGCTTATTTATTCTGTGCAACTACAAACATCTGCGTAGAAATTAAATATGGACATTTAGGAGAGACCTGCTCCACCCCCTCTTTTTTTAGCCCTATAAAGGCAGCCAGGTGGTCAGCATCTGGAATATATGTGGGAATTATTCAAATGAGCTCTAGTAGTAACAGTTCTATCCTAGGCCTTTAGAGCGGCAAGAAGAGAGTGACTGAATTAGCCCCACTTGTACACATGGCACATTTTTATGCACCACAGCCACATTCCAGTTGTCTTGTGGTGGTTTTGCCACTAGTGTCTTGTTGTCCTATCCAAATGTTTCCCCATTTGCATATCAGTTATTAATACTATTTTGCCCATTTCTAGTCATTTCTATCCACAGATCTCAAAGCATTTTCCAAATACTAATTAAGCAGCATCGCATTCCTGGCAGGTAGGAGAATATTATCATTGCTGTTTTCAGATTGGGAAACTGAGGAATGAAGACCTTTGAGTGGCCTGCCGAACATCGAGCCAGTGGGAGAGCAGGGAATAGAATCCCCATTATGGGCTTTAGCTGGTGGGCTATGCCTCCTCAGTCGCCTCCAAAAAGAAGGCTTAAAATGCGCGTTAAAGGTCAAGGGATATTCACCCCCAGAGTCCCCCGTTGTGTCTGCCACAAGGATCCAACTTCTAGAGCAGATTAACCCTTTACTGGATCCCTTTCTCTGGTGCTGGACTCATTGGACCAAATCAACGTCTATTGCAGCTTTGTTGTCTTCAGCGCAGCTCCACCAGGGATGTATTTGGCCCATTGTGCGCCTACACCATACATTCCTGCAGCTTATCCTTGAACTGGTCAGTAAGTGAACACCACCAGCAAGTCAAGCCAGTGACACCCGTGCTCAGTTTGCCATAGCTAAAAGTTCCTCTGCATGCTACACATACCCCGCAGCACACAGGGGCGGCTCCAGGCACCAGCGCACCAAGCACGTGCCTGGGGCAGCAAGCCGCGGGGGGCAGCCTGCCAGTCCCTGCGAGGGCGGCAGTCAGACAGCCTTCAGCGGCATGCCTGCGGGAGGTCCGCCAGTCCCGTGGCTTCGGCGGCAATTCGGCAGCGGGTACACCGAAGCCGCAGGACTGGCGGACCTCCCGCAGGCATGCTGCCGAATCCGCGTTACCAACGGACCGCCCGCAGGCGCGCCACCGAAAGCCACCTGACTGCCGTGCTTGGGGCGGCAAAATACATAGATCCGCCCCTGGCAGCACAGCTTCCCTATTACCGTTTGGTGGCATGGCAAAGGTCACCCAGGCACTCCGCAGCAGAGCTAAAGAGTGAACCCAGACCTCCAGTCCAGTGTCTTAACAGCACGATCATCCTTACACTCCCCATTTCCCTCTTGCTTGTAGAGAGATTTCTCACTCATCTGGAGCCAATCTCAGCTGGAGCTCAGGCAGCAGCAGGGACTTTATTTTTCCTCATTTCCTAACAGGTGCTTCTGTCTTGCTCCCAGAAAAGCATTAAAAATAGAAGATGCTCTTTCCTGTGTGTGAGAGAGAGAGAGACTGGGGCTGGAAGGAACCAAATGCTGATTTTTTCCAGCTGGCTCTAACTAAAATGCAGCCGCTGTCACTGAAAAGCCAAGTGAAAATGGCTAATGCTGACCCTTCTGATCACGTGGCCTAGATCATTCAGCCAATCAGAGGCAACGGTAAAATACCATGTGACTCATTTTATATGACCTATCCCAAAACTGAATCAGGGTCATACCTGAAATACACTAGGAACAGCAGCTAGATAAAATTTGTTGATACTCAGATGGAGCAAAAAAAAAACCTCCAGAGGTTTGCAATCACTGTAAAAATTCATGCAGAATCCCTGCTGGGTCATGGATATGGCTCAAAATCAAATCAAGACTGATCTGAAGTATTTTTGTGGTTTAAATCAAACCATTCGTTCAGCTTCTGGGTGTAAAGCCGCTGTTTCCAAAGCCAAGATCAAACTCTCATCGACTTCATTGGGTTCAGGATCAGGCCCACAGCTAGAGCCATGAGAACTTACAACAACCGGCATGGAAAGTTAAGAACTGGCTTTGAAAAACTCCAAAATAAAGCTATAAAATGAGGCTGAACTTAATTAAATACAGTGGAGAAAAATGACAGGGAGGAAAATGTAGTTAATCACTGCTGCTTGGCCTTTTGGCTAAGCTCAAATATCAGTTTAATATCTGATAGCTCCTCAATCAGGGGAAGGTATCCAGTAATCAAATAGCTCTTTTCCATCATTCAGAGCAAAGACCCTAAATGTACTTTCTTTTTCCAGAGTTTAGAGCCTTTCTCCCACTTTTCCTGGCTGGTGTCCAGTGTCAAAATGCTCTGAGGCTAAATAAGCTGTTGTAATTTCTCCCAGGCTCCCCCAAAGTCTCTCCCTGTTCTTCCCAAGTAGCCACGCATCTCAAAATTAAAGGCCAGTTTGTGAACTCCTGCCCGCCAGCAACTCGTTATCCCAGTGGTCCCATTCGCATCCATCTATGCACAGACTCTCCCCATCAGCTTCAGCGGGCAATGCACATGTGTGAGTAACCACTTCCCACAGAGAGCTAAGGGGTCACAATCCAGCCCTAAATACGCATCCGTTTGGTCTGTTCTATAAGTAATCAATGGAGTGACTCCGGATTCACAAGGTGGGCATGCCTGGCAGGGGGATGGCTATGTTAAGACGATATAATCCTAATCCCCAGCCCTTCTTTCTTTCTCTGTTCTTCTAATGAATGGAGGAAAGAACACCTCAATGTATGTTCGAGGAGGCTGTTTCTCTCTCAGTCTCTCTGGCGCTCCTGCCTTGGCTCACAAACACATACACAGTTTTTAAAAAAAAAAAACTTTACAGAATGAGGTTTTTCAGCAACTCCATTGGCCCCTCTCCTTGGAGCATTTTGAAACATTTTGACGGCTTAGCAGCTCAGTGGCGCAATTTTCACACAGTCTTAACCAGAAGGCAGATGGGCAAACAACAGAGAAGGCACTTGATTCTTGCCAGAGTGTGAATCTCTGCAGAGCGGGTCCCTGTGCAGTCTGTGCGTGTGTGTGATATACCTTATCTTATAATGACCATTGTCAGGATGAGACTAACAAATCCACAGAGACTTTCCTTGTAACGTTCTTCCCCAAAGAGAAGAATCCCTTGTCACACTCTCCTCCCACCTAAATCAAACCTAATAAGCAGCACTTGCTACCGGAGGTTCCCATAACTCACGGCCAGTGGGGATGCTAGAGTTTACATGCCCTCTAGTGGACTTGATTAATCAATAATCAGCATGTTTGCATCACATCAAACAGGGCTGGACCCAATTCACGAAAAATGAAAGGCCAGATTTTCCCTTGACTGCTGCAAATCGGCATCGCTCCATTGCTAATTGGCACCAGCTGAGGATCTGGGCCAACTTGTTCAAACAAATTAGGGTGATCCAAATATGTCACTAGTGCTTGCTGATTTCACTGTGCAAAGGGGAATAACAATATTTGCTGTTTTATGTGCCTTCAATACATTTTGCAAACCTAGCATTTTTCATCTCAAAGACACTTCCCTTTAGTTAATTAAAGGGTCAAAAAAAAAAATCTGGCAAACTGTTTTTCAAAAGAAAATTGGGGTTTTGGCAAAATGAAACTTTTTGTCGAAAATGTCTCTTTTCCATAGAAAATTTAATGTTTTGAACCAAAAAATTTTCAGCCGAAAACTTTTGGTTTCCAGATGAAACTTTTGGGGGTTTTGGCTTTTCAACCAAAGTCAAGATTTTCAGGGGTGGGAAGAGGGACGTTTTCAAAACAATTCTATGAATTAACCCTCCCAACATTCCTGTGAGCAAGGTACGTGTAATCTCCATTTTATGGATGGAGTAGCTGTGAAGTTAAGTGACTTGCCCCAGAGTAGTCAAGGCTGTGAGTTATGGGAACTCAAGGTCCTGAGTTAATTGATTCTCACAATATATCTTTGTGAGGTGGTTAAATGTTATCCTATACCTGGGGTTGCAGGGAAGTTTCGTAACACAGCACCCACATACCAAAGTCTGGGGTAGTCTAGAAATGAAGAGATGGGTAGATTAGTCTTCCTAAAGTCACACAGTGAGTCCATAGTAGAATTAGGACTAGCACTCCAGGACCCTTAATGTGTCACTCCCTGTACTAACCACTAGGCCCCTTTGCCTAACTAAATAGAAAGCTTTCTGTTTTGGTCTTGGTTCCATGGGGGTGAACCTTGTAACCTGGAATGCACCAGCAGTGTTTGGTTCGCAAGCCCTGGATGACTCTCAGTATTGAAAATTGGAACCACTTAATGTATTTACTGAGTGATGGTGCACTACCATCAGTGAACAGCCCAAATGTATGATCTGGGTCTACCATCGGTGAATATTAGGGTAATTCCTCCTGTTTGTGAGGAAGAACTTTTGAACCTTCCTCCTCACATTAATTCAAACAACTTCCAACCCATTTAGAAATGCCCACATTGGTTGAGTCCTCTAGTTCCTAGCATTTCTTCTTGTCTTAGGCAAAACCAACATGGACTCTATGATGCTAATTTGCCTTTCCAGTGGCAGGCTCATATGACTTGCTGTGCTCACATTACTTTTATTCATCAAATTAACATGTGATATTTAGTTTTCCAGCTGGAAGCTCTTTGCCTTTCAGCACAGATAGCCAACAGATCTTGGTCTGGACACGTTTGTGAGTGAATCTGAGCTTGGCTTCTGAATTTTTCTCTGCCGTCTGATTAATAAGGCTTAGGCAGTGCTACATGTATTGCATATGTTGCGTAATAATTCCTGAAAAACAGTCTAATTTTTTTTATCTAAGAATTTAAAATTAGAAGTCTCAATCAAATTGCATAGATTCTTTGTTCTAGCTTGAGAAAATGTATGCATCTGATTTATTGCAATATAAATGAAGTAAGGGGTATCCATGGGGGTGGGGGGGGGGACACTGTGTTTGGCACTCCCATAGTGATATCTGTTATCAAAGTATTGTGCAAACATTAACCCTCACAACCCCCAGTGATGTAGGTGAGTGTTATCCCTACTTTACAGCTGGGAAAACTGACACAGAGACTGAATTGGGCTAAAATGTGACTTAGTGACGGCTGCATATTAAGTGAGTGATAGAAGCAAGCTTAGAACATGGGAGTTACTAATTCCCAGTGCTGTGCAGCTGTCTCTGATCCACACCCATTCCCCTGTGATCCCTTTCTTATGGTAGGGGCTTTGGTCCATTGCTAGTACCACGAGGGTGGAGCTAATAGTGGCAATTACAAGTAAAAAATAACCTTAGTGTGGACAAGACCTAAGTGATTGGTTCTGCTCTTCTCTGCAGCCCGTGCCTCCTTCTCATCACACTCTTGATGTCCACCTTACTCCACCTCTGCAAAAAGAGGCCTTGATTCTCTTCTCACTTACCCCAGCATAACCACATCCATGGATTTACAGGGATTTAAGGGGGAGGAGAATCCAGAGCACTCTCTCAACCTTTCGTTTTCCAAGTTGTTTGGTTTTTTTGAGTATAACCATTATTGATCCCACATTAATTCACTTCTCCCAGCCCCACATACTCCCTTCCTGCACACACACATCCCTGCCAGCTTCCATTTTATTCAGGACCCTTTAACAAGTTTTGTTGTTTGACCCTTTGGAGGTGCCGAACTGTTTAACGGGCCAGATCCTGCACTGGTGTCAAGTGCTGACATTCCAACTACTTAAATGGAGCTACATACCAAGGGAAGATCTGCCAATGTGTCTCGATGACATTCTCGGTTGAAGTCAGTGGAGCAGTGGTAACTTACCCCACCAGACAATTTGGTCCAGCTAGATGTATTACAGTGCGTGTTTAGGATGTTCATGTTCCTTGGCAGTGGGGAACTTTATAAATAACATTATGTATTAGTGGTATTTGTTATGGCTATTTTATGGTATTACTTTGTTACTGTATTTCCCTAATACACCTCTACCCCGATATAATGCGACCCGATATAACACGAATTCAGATATAACGCAGTAAAGCAGCGCTCCGGGGGGGCGGGGCTGCGCACTCCGGCTGCTCAAAGCAAGTTTGATATAACTCGGTTTCACCTATAACACGGTAAGATTTTTTGGCTCCTGAGGACAGCGTTATATCGGGGTAGAGGTGTATCTCAAGAAAAGAGCCAGGCATTCCTCTCACACGCTTTAACACTAACCATTATATCCTGCAGCAGCTGAAAGCACTTTGGCAATCACTAATTGTCCTACATGCTATAGGTAAACTACAACACCGCTCAAATGATTTGCTCGAGTCCATACAAGTCAGTGATGGAGCTGAGACTTAGAACTCTGGAGTCCTGACTCCCTGTCATTTCTGTTAACCACTAGAAAACACTCCCACTACCATAATAGCAGGTATAATAGAAATGAAGATTGCCACTCCAGAGGTTTTTAGGTCAGTGGTAATGAGAGCACTCAATGTTTTATAAACCCATTAGGTTTCCTGTTTAGGACTTGATCAAACCATAAACTGCTTGTTTAAATAAGCTCCAAAAACAAAATGTACTAGAAAGCTGAGGAGTAAGAAGACAACATCCAACAGCAAACTCAAATGTTTATAGCTGATTAAATCTCCTTACTGGGGTGAGGCAAGGTACTTCCATTAAATACACAGGATCAAATTCATCCCTGGTGTAATTCTATTGACGCTGGTTGAGTGATACCATATTTACACTCAAATGAATATTTGACTTAACATTTTGAACAATGTTAAAAATTCTGAGGGTCAAATTATGTTCTTGGTTCCACCAGCACTTATCCAGACTAAAATACTTCTGATCTCATGCCAGATTTATGGTAGAGTAATTCCACTGGGCCAGATTCTCCACTGGGGTAAATTAATTTAGCTCCATTGGAGCCAGTGCAGATTTACACCAGCTGAGGATCTGGTCCCTATTTAAAAGCACCAGTTCAGAATCAGGCCCAGAGTGTCTCTGGATTTACCCTGGTATAACAGCAGAATTTGGCCCTGTATCCGACCCAATACAACTATACGAGCTCCAAGTGTCACAAACCTGAACCTGACCCCAGTTCAGCCTTCTGATGCTTTATATGTTTTAAAATTACACTGCAGTAAGTATTGCACATGCTGCGAGTGTGTAAATCATCCCAAACTCCTGCAAATCATCATTTGTTCTCTTGTTTCAAAGCAGAGACGGAGAAGTGGCTGGTGATACTTGGGTGCAGTTCAGATATTCCAACGCTCTGATGTACGGATTGTTTTGATTCTTTCTTTGAACTCCCTTCCCACCCCTGCTAAAAGAAACAGACAGATCTACTGAGTTAAGCGACAGACAAGTTGGAGACAATGAGCCACTGGCCCCTTATGCCTCCCCCCCACACATACACACACACACACCAAATTTGCAGACATCTGCTAGCTGGAGCTCGACTCTGTGGTAATAAAGAAGTGCTGGTATTCATGTGATGTGCTGCCTTTAGCAGTCACAAATGACTGAAATTAACTTCTGTTCTATGGGCCTTAACTTAGTTTACGACTGGGGGTCTTTTGTTTTATACAGCTATACGGAGGTGCCTTTGCCATACTAAAGATTTAACTAAATTATAATGAATGATCCTCACCAGCACTGTGCCCCTAATTAGAACAAGTCGCACAGACATATTGTCTCCTTGATTTCCTCTGTTACATTTCTCTCACTCCCTTTCTCTGCCTGAGACACATGGGTTCCATTAAACATTTTAGTATTTAATGTGGTTCCCTTAAATTACTTCTCGAGTTTTCAAGTTCCATTTAGAATTGTATGTTACTCTCTTGACTGTGGTTTTGATTTTGTTATGTTTTATACATTTAGCCAATCATAATTGCTCTTCTTCCCCCCCTAGTGGAGAGTTTTTAGATGTGTCTAGTCTGTGACACCTACTTTAAAAACACACACACACAGAGCCCTAAAATAAAGAGTTGGAAAATAGCTCCTAATGATTTATTTATGTAACCCTGCTTGTTAACTGTGTGAAGATGCCTCAGTGCAATGAAATGTATCTATTAATGAAAATTAACGTCTATTTTAAAAAATAATCTTTATAGTAGCACTTAGATGTTCCAACCAAGCTCAAGGCCATGCTGTAATTGGGGCTGTACATACACCTAATGAGTCCCAATCTAACTAGAAATGATAGACGTAGGATGTATTATAGTATCCCCATTTTAAGATGGGAAGCTGAGGCCAAGAGAGATTGTTATTGTTGTTAATCTCTCTGTAGCGTGTCTCCTCAGCAACTCAGGCTACCATGAGCACATCAGACCTGTCCTCTGCTCTCTACACTAGCTTCCCATAGGCTATCAATTCAAGTTCAAGGTCTCAGTCCTTATCTTCAAGTGCTCCATGACCTGGGTCCAGGGTATCTAAAAGAGCTGGGATAAAGACCATGGTCAGTAACTTCATTTCTCTGGCATAATGGGACTCTACAGTAAGGATAAAGCTAGTCTGGGCGGAAGACAGAACTTTCTTAGGCGCTGGTCTGAGATGGTGGAATGAACTCCCTCAGGAACCAAGGACCACCTCAAACCTCACCCCACCTTCCACTCCAAGTGTAAGGTGCATAACTTTGGCCTTGCCTTCCCCAGCAGGTGTATATCAAAAACAAAACAAAAAAACCCTACCAAAACAAGACACCCCACTGCACACACTTCTCTCCCTGGGGCCAGGGGGCGAGAACAAACAACACGTGACAGACAGTAGTCCCATCATGTAATGCACTACTGGAAGGTGTTCAGATACTATGGTGATGAGTGGGGGCATAAACCTCTGTATAGAATAGAATTATTTATTATTTATATTGCAGTAGAGCCTATGAGCCCAAGTCATGGACCTGGACGCCATTTCACAAGGCCAGCCCCCAAAAGTTTACAACCCAGGAGTGTTCTATAGATGGTGACACTAACCAGCAGAACTATACCAGTGTAATTATACCGCTATTGTTATACACATAACTCCTCGTGTAGACACTCTTATTCCAGAATAAAAGTGCCCTTTTCTGGTTTAGCTTAAGGTGCTTTGAAAGCGGTAGAAGCTAAATGAGAAAAAGACATTGACTCTGAAATAAGAGTGTTCACACAGGGAGGTATAGCAATATAATCACACCAGTATAGTTCTGTTGGTCAATTCCCCTGTGTTGACAAGCCCCAGGTTTCCTTAAGTAATTTGCCCCAGGAAGTCTGTAGCAAAGTGGGGACTGAAACGCAATCTCCTGGGTCCCAATTCAGTCTCCTAACCACGAGATTCTCCTTTGGCTCCTAAATTACATTTTTGACACCACTTTTCCCACAGTGCTCTCAAGGCTCTACACAGACATTAATCGCAACCCTCTTGTGAGGTAAGTATCTATTTTACACTGGGATGAACTGAGATGTATTGCAGATAAGTGTGCTCAATAAGTCACACGCAGAGTCTGTAGCAGAGGTAGGAATAGACCCCTTCCACTAAGAGTCTATTAAGTCTGTGACTCCGTACCCTTGATGTCAAAGGACTGGGCCTGTATCTCAACATCACTGCTACAATATTTTAATGGCTCCTCTCGGCACAGCAACGGACGTGCAAGAACCAATTTTCACGGAGGTTGTTCCTTGCGAAGGTCTCCCAGACATTGGTCCCACTCAGATTTAATCCTGGTGCTTTACCAATGTCGCTTGTTATGCAGATAATTCTTTAAAGTTTCCATGATATCTTGGCTTCCAGGTTTAAGCCACAAGGAACTGAAAATTATCTCTGGAGATAAGATAGTTTTTTACCTAAAGCTTTAGGTTTCATTATCAGTTACGCCTTTGTCTGGAGTGCTGAAGTGTTCACAAATGGGTAACTTGGCTTGTGAGTAACATTTGCAGACTTGTGATTCCTCAGATATGTCTATGGATAATTGTGTTCTTTATTATAATCCACCAGCTGATCAAGTGTGACAGTGCAGATAAGGGAAAGAAATTTGCCAGCGAGATGTCATTCAATCGTATGCATTCTACCCGCAGGTGCAGTTGGACTTTCCTCTGAGGCAATGACAGACTATGCATCTTTTTTCTTTAAAACAGTGAAAGCCAGAATTGAGGACAGGCTGCATTAATGCCTTTCTTACCATATATTCATGGAGACTGTGAGGATACTATAAAGATCCCAAAGGTTTAGGGATTTCTTTATGAAAATATTCTTCTGTAAAGGTGTGAACGTGAAGCTTTTGTTCATATCGTGGGTTTGCTCACACTTTATATTAAGTAGATCTGATCAAAAAACTTTCAGCAGACCAGTATTCCATCCAAAAATGCAGTAGCCTTGTTGAAATTGAAATGTCTAGCAGGACTGTGTCAATGTTGAGGAAATTTTTGATGGGAAGAAGTCCAAACAACTTTCTCGGTTTGTTTTGATAATGTCAAAATGTTTCATGTCTCCTTTAGCATTTCAATTCATTGTGTTTAGACTTTTATAGAACGTTAAATATTATTTTTAATATTTGGTATTGTGTTTTGACATTATTTAAAGGACACATTTCAATCATTCTGAATCAAAAGTTGGAGGGATTTTTGTTTTGTGGGAAATGTTGACTTTGTGTTCCAATTCGGAATGAAGCCACGTTTCAGAAGCCATGGAAAGGCAATCCCAGTTTCCAACCAGCTCCAATGTTAAGTATGTTTCATATTAGTTTATAAAGGGATAAACGAGTCGGTGATTTTGTAAATGGTTAAATTGTTACACTGTTCAATAGTTTGTGTATAACCATCTATGGGTACATCTACACAGCAGCTGGGAAGTGTAATTCCCAGCATGGGTAGACATACACATGCTAGGTCTGCTGAAACTAGCACCTAAAGAGAGCACAGGCAGTGGCTCAGGCTTCCCGCCTGAGTTTGTACCCATACGCAGGGTGTCAGGTGGGATTGGATTCAGGGGACTAGCCCAAGTTGCTATGGCCACACTGCTGTTTTTAACACACTAGCTTGAGCAGAGCTAGCGTATGTATGTCTAACCAGCTGCTGTGCAGACATACCCTATAACACTTTCTACTGATGTGCTTTTGTAACCCACTGGGGAGTGTGTTACAGGTCCTTCATTGTGCCCCATTCACAGAGGCTATGACTCTGTTACAGTGGCAGCTAGATGGTCTGGCTTTTTCAGCTGCTACAACTTAAGCGATGCTTTTTGTTTTGGAGGCCCCAGTTCAATCCTGGGTATGACCATTTATAACACATACTACTCAAATCTATTGCATGCTTGTAACGTATATTAGTCATTTATTAACTATTTCTAAATGGGACCGTGATATAAATGGTGACCGTTAGGGTGTTTTATATGGGGGTTTGGTGCAACTGGGCGAAAAGTTTTCTAACAAGGAACTCCGCTTTGTATGTCATTGGTTGTGCCTTTGTTTGCCTTGATCATCTGAATCAGATGGTCAGCCTGCCTAGTTTGTTTTTCGTATCGTGAATAATCTGTACAACGTTTTCATAGAACCAGAAATGAACCTGATCTGCAAAGTTTGGAACCAGATCAAAGCTTTTCAAGCGTTCCGGGGCATTTGGATCCAGGAGTTTGAGTCAGTATCATCTTCTATGTAAAAACCTCACCAGTGGGCCCATAAATATTTCCATTAATGGTGTTCTGCTATCATAACATAGACCTTGGGTTCTCATCTTGGGAGTTACAATGACCTTCCAATTCGTTAAGGGTAGATGTAATGGGGGGGATCCCAAAACTCTTTGTCTGTTGTAATATGGAGTCACATAGGGGAAAANGGGTATGACCATTTATAACACATACTACTCAAATCTATTGCATGCTTGTAACGTATATTAGTCATTTATTAACTATTTCTAAATGGGACCGTGATATAAATGGTGACCGTTAGGGTGTTTTATATGGGGGTTTGGTGCAACTGGGCGAAAAGTTTTCTAACAAGGAACTCCGCTTTGTATGTCATTGGTTGTGCCTTTGTTTGCCTTGATCATCTGAATCAGATGGTCAGCCTGCCTAGTTTGTTTTTCGTATCATGTGAATAATCTGTACAACGTTTTCATAGAACCAGAAATGAACCTGATCTGCAAAGTTTGGAACCAGATCAAAGCTTTTCAAGCGTTCCGGGGCATTTGGATCCAGGAGTTTGAGTCAGGATCATCTTCTATGTAAAAACCTCACCAGTGGGCCCATAAATATTTCCATTAATGGCGTTCTGCTATCATAACATAGACCTTGGGTTCTCATCTTGGGAGTTACAATGACCTTCCAATTCGTTAAGGGTAGATGTAATGGGGGGGATCCCAAAACTCTTTGTCTGTTGTAATATGGAGTCACATAGGGGAAAAGTTGAGAACTAGCTTTAAGCAGGTTAGCCCAAGATCTAGCTAAACTCTCTGGACTTTTAGAGAGACTGATTTCCGCGTGTTCCCAAATGATAATGTAGTAATGAAGAGGATCTTCTGAATCCACGGGATCCCCGATTGTACCATGGGGTGTATTCCTCAAAATGCCCAGGAACATAAATAGCATAATTTGAGATCACAAATTCTGGCACNCAACTTTTGTGGCCTGCATCATGCAGGAGGTCAGACTAGATGATCATAATGGTCCCTTCTGATCTCAAGTTCTATGATTCTATGAATATGGAGTCACATAGGGGAAAGGTTGAGAACTAGCTTTAAGCAGGTTAGCCCAAGATCTAGCTAAACTCTCTGGACTTTTAGAGACTCTGATTTCCGCATGTTCCCAAATGATGTAGTAGTAATGAAGAGGATCTTCTGAATCCACGGGATCCCCAATCGTACCATGGGGTGTATTCCTCAAAATGCCCAGGAACATAAATAGCACAATTTGAGATCACAAATTCTGGCAGCCCCTTAGCTTATGCCCGGAGTTCATCTCCGATGCAATATAATTCACTGGTACCCAAACGTCCATCTATTCTTAAGAAACATCACCTCTGTCCAATACACAGGCAAAAAAAATCGTCACACACACATAATCGACTATAACATCCTCCCAGGTTTTAATGGTGTAAGGCCACATCTTGTTCACTTTTCTCATACAAATCTGCTGAGGCTGGGCTGAAATATGCACTGTACCTTGTACCTACTGGAAAAGAATGAAAAACGACTGACACGCATTAAAATGTATATTGTGTTTGAGCATGTGTGGATAGTAGGGAGTTTGGTGGGGCAGCTGGAAGGTTTCTCTACCTATCTATATAGGCATTTAAGGCAGGTTCTTCACTGCAGTATCTTTTGTATGACACAGAATCTAGGACCATCTCAACAGCATGAGTCTGCAGCAAAATGCATACTTTGGGGAAGATCACAGGGGACTATTCTAATGCTAGCACTTGGGTATGTCATTTGAACATCGTGTATATGGCAATTGATTTCCTAGTCTGGTGACAGCGGAAGATCCAGGGATGTTCCTGCATTTGTTTGGCCAGTTGATCTCTATTTGTTAGCTCTGTCTAGCCAACCGCTTCCCTGCAGCCCCTGGCGGAGCCAGACATTCTGTACATGGAATTCCTATGGTATGAGAAACATTCATTAGTGTGGGATACCTTTCATGCTAAATGTTTTCCCTTGTGGCCTGTGCATTAGCATTTCCTCTATCTTTCTCAGGTCGCTATTACCATGGTACCTGAGTAGCAATGCTGACAACTGCAAACTCCCATGTAGGTTTACCACACTTGTACTAAATGGGCCAAACTATCTCCAGTACTTATCTGACCCCCATTACCATAGTAACTGAGCCCCTCGCAATCTTTTAATGTATTCATCCTCACAACACCCCTGTGGGGTTGGGATTATCCCCATTTTACAGCTGGGGAACTGAGTCACAGAGGGACAAAGTGACTTGCTCAAGGTCCCATTGGAGGTGTGTGTCAGAGGAATGAATTGCACCCATTTCTCCCAAGTCTTAAGTTAAAGCCATAACTACTTTGTAGTGGGGGAGCTACAGGGCTGTCGCTGAAATCTGACCCACTGTGAAAATCCCGATTTCCAGAATTTAAAGGGTTAAAAGCCAAGAAGGCAGAACAACACCAACAAAATGCCAGGCCTTTGATTTAATAAAGAGATAATCCTCTTTCTATTAGCCACGGTAATAAGGACTCACCAGTAGTTAATGAAGGAACATACACAGCTATGACATCATGTGAACAGCACAATGTCTGTGGAACTTAAAACAAAAAGGATTATTCCAATCTATCAGCTCTGCGCCAAAAGCCGGCGAGGATGGATCAGGAGTAAATTTTAACATGTGAAATGTTTATTGAAGCACTAACATGAGAGCGGAATTATATAGCCTAAGTTATTAAAAACAATAAGCTCCTATTTCAAAAGATTTAATTTATATAGAATAATATACACCCAGCTCGACATACGGCTGGAATTCCAGTGAGTCATTCCAATGACATCATGAACCACAAGAGTGGTGCTGCAGCGGGTTATCGATGTCTCAAAAGGCCCCCCGCACCCCTGGGAAGGAATTACAGCCTCCTCCTTCCACTGGGGTATAATTTACCAGGCCTGATTTTGATCTGAGTGACTTCAGTGGCGTGCCTCCTGATTGACACTGGCGTGAGAAAAGAATCAAGCCCACTATTTCTAATTCATGATGAGGGGGGCTCCAGGACCTCTGCTGCTGTAATGCTTGCGGGTCCCACCGTGGGCTTTTAAAATCAAAAATGGCGAAGAACCTTCTGCAGAACAGAGCCCACTTGAAAACCAATGATCAAATAAAAGAACCCAGGGTTCTATTCTTAGGGCCTCCATCTGATCTTGTGAAGAGTGTGTTCATGGCAGCGTGATTCCACCAGCCTGGATTGTCCCCCCAAATCCATAGACAGAGAAGACCTCCATGCATAGACCACCCCACTCCCATGCAGAACAGAGGTTCAGCCACTGCCACTCCTCACTCATCCAGACCTGTGGAGGTTTCTCTGAGGATCTAGGGTCCACACCGGCAGAAAGTAGCTGGGGATGGAGGTGAATACCTATCCCACCCCCGTCCTCCACCGGGAATACCTAGAAAAAGTCCAATAGCTCTGGGGCTGTATCATCTTATCCACCAACCCCCACCCATCCCTGCTGGGAGAAGCTGCAGCTAGGGTGAAGCTGCTGGATCCACGCTGCCCAGGAGCCAGGGACCAATGGGAGAAACTGGCTTCCGTGCAGATGGTCCCGTGGCTATTTGGGATCCATCAGGTTTGGGGTGGCTCTGGCAGCTTGTCCCATGCGGGAGGGGTAAACCCACACCCACAGCTGATGTGGAAGGGTGGATTTCCTTGAGCCCTTTCCCATGAGTTTAACAATGGGAAGGGGATGGTTTGGCTCATCGGCATCAGTGGAGTTATGCCTGATTTACACCAGCGTGGGTGAGATCAGAATCAGGCCCCTAATGGGATATCACAGTTGATTGTCATGGCAATGATTATCTTGTCACAATGCAAACATTCTGGGCCAAGAAGATCCTTGGGGTGAGCGATTGCAAATCTATTGATCTCACTGGCCACGGCACCTGCTTACAGTGTGTCTGGATTTAACCCTGGGGCTTCAAGAAAGAAAGAAATACAATTTATATCCAATGGGCCAAATTCTGCTTCTGTTTACTCCACTCTAAATCAAGAGCAACTCCACGGATTCCAGTGGGTTCGATTTGGATCTCCTTTACACTTGTGCAAATGCAGAATAGCTTCACAGAGGTCAGGGAGAGATTCACACAGCGGTAACCAAAAGCAGAGTTTGATCTGCTGAGCCTGTGCTGATGCTAATGTCAAGAATAATAAAAGTACAGAGGGGGCGGACCCCAAAATATTGCATTATTCACAAGGAGCAGCGGCCAGAGTGTTCTCTATGACTCTGAAACTTGCTCCTGTTGGTCCAAATTTGGTGACTTTCCAGGCACGCTGCAAAAGACATCTCTTTGATAGGTCTCTGGCGAAAGCTGCAGGTATGCTTCCTGGATGATGAAGGGGGTAGACTGGCCGAGTTCCTGTAGCACTGATGATTTTAATACTGTTGAGGCTTAATATAACTGTATTTACTGTATGATTAATTATGTTAGGGAGCGTAGCGCCTTGGATAGACATCTGTATTATTTTGAATCTAAATGAATAAATAGATCATATATTCTGAAACTGAGATAGTCTGAGATTTTTCTCAAGCAGACTATGGGCATTAGGCACCCAGCTCCCAGTTTGTAGGAAAACTCCCTTGGGCTTTTTTTTTTGTAAATCCCAGTCAGAATTGTTTCCTAAATGGAACGTTTAGTCACAGCTTTCTATGAATCACTGGCAGGTCCTCGTGTTTCCCAATTTGAATAATAAATACAGACTCCTATTACTTACAGTCGTCATCTGATTCCTCATTGTTCTTTTTTGATGTCGGTCCTGAGTGATGATCATGTGAATTACTGCTCCTGATTAAACGTGTTCCGCTGCGCTGCCACATACTGCGTTACAGAGGCGAATGTCAGACGAAGCCACATCAATAAAAAAGTGGCTAAAGAAATGAATCAGGAAGAGGACATTTTGGAGCAAAGCTATGAAACGTCGTAGTAGGGTCGTTTTTCTAATTATAGGACGGTGAGGTTGGAGACTCTAGATGCCCAGGCGAAGGATGAAAAAAAAAGTATCCAACTGAATGAATAAATCTCTTAAAGAAAAAGATAGTTGTCTGCCAAGAAACTTAATACTAAATGTTTGGATTGCCGTTCTGAAAAGATTTAATTGGAGATATTGCCCTAAGAATATGTAAATAGTCTCTCAGTTTCTTAAGTAAAAGGAGAAACAGATGCCAGGTTTAAGATCTGAGATGTAATATGAAAAGCACTGAGGCTTCTAAAATGTCATTTAAAATGTATATAATTAGATTCTTATCTCCTTAAGGGATTGTACTATGCTTTGCCCAATATAAGCTGTAAACTCCTTACGTAGACCTTCTATAACAGGAGGTTCTATTGGCTGCTTTAAACTCACTGATGGAGTAAATTCGAACATCTGGATTTTAAAGTGCAATGTAATATTTGAGATAGGCTTAAGGCCCATCATGTGCATCTGGATTTTGAACATCCCAGTGTTAGTAGGATTTGGGGTCTGGGTTTTTTGCTTGGACCCATTCTAATGATTAGGAGATTCAGATCTTGGTTTAGAGTTTGAATTTCCCAACATTTAGAGGTTTCAGCCATGGGGTTGGGGTTTGGGCTCACTTCTGTTTAAAATAAGACGTAAGTAATAATTCCAGCGGGGTGAATGAGTTTGGATAAAATAGGAAGTGACCCATCTGCAATCGTTACTGAGGTTTAGAAGAGTTTGGCTCCATTTTTATTCATTTAGGGCCCAGCCCAAAGCCTCTAGAAGTCAATGGAAAGACTCCCATTGATTTCAGTGGGCTTTGGATCATGCTTTCCATTTTTTGGCATGTCTTTGCACTTCCGGAATTTGGTTAAGACCAGCAGGGAAAGCACTGAAATCCTATAAGCTGGGTGTAAAGTGGTCTACCGGGGGGCTGGCTCGGTCATTGCCTGGTGACAGACTTTCAATCATTTATAAGAGCACATTAGGCAGTTCACCCAAATGCAGTTATTGCACCTCTTCACCCCTTATCAGCAGCTTCTATTTTGCTTTGCTGAGCCTGTGGCTTCAAGCCCTGCCCCAAAACTCTCTTCTCATGGCATCTCGGATCCAGCAGGAATTGGGAAGTACCAAGAATTGTGCACAACTTCCAGCCCAGTTCGGGTCAGAGCTGTGCAAAACCCCCGTATGGACCCAGGACCAAGCCTGTTTGCCCGATTTTGTTACAAACCTGAAATGAGGTCAGGCTCGCTGAGACCCGAGCTGAGTTTCCAGTGATCCTAGCTCTGATTGGTGGTTCTGGGAACAAACCATGTGGATTTTGCTAGGATCGCATGGGTTCCCTCTTGAGACCAGGCAACGCCTGTCAGTTTCAGCTGGGGCGGTGTTGGAGTTCATTCCAACCCCAAAGTCAAAGTAAAGCACGGTGGGTCCAAAACTAGGGAAAGGGTTTGCACCCATCCCCAGGGCCGCCGAGAGCAGGTTCGGGCCCCGGTGAAAAAAAAATTTCAGGCCCCCCAGCAAGGGCGGACCGGCTAAACAGGGCCAACGAGAGGGGGGGGAAGCCGGGCCTCAGGCCCCCTTCCGGACCGCTAGGCCCTGGTAATTTGTACCGGCTTTCCCCCTTCCCCCCGCCCCCCTCTGCGGCCCTGCCCATCCCCTGGATCCAAAACCGGCCTGGTTCAAACATCTCTAGAGGAGACAACCATGTATCGTGGTAGGAACCACAGAGGGACGGCAGCAGGGAATCATGTACAGCCGAACAGCAATCCTGCTGGGGCAGGGCAGGACAGCTCAGAGCATCCCAGAGGAGATGGGCATGCTGCGGACCAAAGTATGCGTTACTTGGCAGACCATGTACGCTTGGGGCCATATTGTGCCAGTGGGCAGAGGAGTTAGGCCTGCTCCCTACTGCTTTGTTGAGCAGAGATAGAAATCCTGCCCTACAGAGGTGTGTGTGTATTCAGGAGTGCTGAGCCAAAGCCTATTTAAGTCAATGAGCATCTTTCCATTGACTTCAGTGGGCTTTGGATTAGGCCTGGCTATGGTGAGGGAAAGGAGTCTCCTTACAACTTCTCCCAGCATCATATAATACAGTCCTCTAAGGGCATGTCTACGCTGCAATTAAAAACCCCATGCCGGCTGACTCCGGTTCTAGGGGCTTGGGCTAAGGGGCTGTTTAATTGGGGTGTAGAAGTTCGGGCTCGGGATGGAGCCTGGGCTCTAGGACTCTGCGAGGTGGGAGGGTCCCAGAGCTCAGGCTGCAGCATGAGCCTGAATGCCTACACCGCAATCAAACAGCCCTTTAGCCCTGCAAGCCCGAATCAGCTGTCACGGGCCAGCCTAATTGCAGTGTAGACACACCCTAAGAGCTTCCCCCATAGCACAGGGGAATTGCAGACACATTCTCATTATAGCCAAAAACTGCTGAACATCGAGGAAAAGACTCTCAGTTCAGTGTCAGCAATCAGACAGTGCAAACTCCGAGACCCACGCCACGCCACACCACAGCTCTTTGCCTCTCTAGACCACCCAGCCCTCTCTCCCTTCTCCTTTTGCTTCCTCTTGTAAAGCGATATTTGCACTACTGAGAGCATGCAGTGCTCAGAGAGGTCAGGAGCTAAGGGGAACTGATATGGCCATGGGATATTGGGGGAGGAGGGGAGGTGTAATGGACACACCATTTTACAGGGAGCTCTCCACAATTGTATTGCATTTGATTTTGCATCTGCAAATGTCCCCCAGCCCCTTGCCCAGGAAGGAGGAGACATTTCACCAAATAGACTTTTCACACCGAAACCTTTGAAAAATTGATAGACCACAGACCAGCTCCTCAGCTGGTGCCAACCGTCACAGCTCCACTGAAGTCAATGGACCTGGCCCATGCATAGCCTCTGAGGTGAAAACCAATCTCATCCAAGTTCAATTTTACAGTTCAGACATTTAGAAAATGCCGAGATGTTTTTGCAAAATTATAGGGAAGTTTTTGATTAAAAGGAGCCCGTTTCTCTCTCTCGAGAACGGTCCTATTTTACAGCCTCCCTCGATCCCCAAATTCAGTATCTGATAGCACAACAAAAAGTGAAATCTGCAAATACTGAGCTTTCCGGGTTTTCCCTGTAACGGTTCGGGACAGCGTTAGAAACAGAGCTTTGTCATCAACTCCTTCTCCTCCCCTACCCTATAGGAGCCGCCTCCTGTCCCTACTCGTGAAATAAAGCACTAGAGTTTCCTTCTGAAGGAGGAGGGGATAATGGCCAGGCCTGATCCAAAGTCCATTGAAACCAGTTGATACCTTTCCATAGACTTCTATGGGCTTTGCATTAGGCCTTAAAAGAATCAAAGGGAAAAGGAGAAACAAATAAAACCTGCAAGGAAAAGAGGGAAAGAGAGTAGATGATGAGGGGGACTTAGTTCGCTGTCTGGCACTCCCCTTTGACCCAGCTGGTTATCCCTCAGCTCAGATGGGTACTGAAGCCTTATAGGAATTCCCCTACTTTGCTCACTGTAGCTGTGTGAAGTGTCTGTAACGCCATCCCCTCAAGCCCAGAGCTTTACTCAATAGCTCGCGTGTCATGTTTAGAATCCAAAATAATTTTTTTCCATCGGTGGGGGCGGGGGGGACTCTTTGGAAGGGATTTTGACTCTTGTGGGAACGGTGGAGCTGACCTTAGTGGTGCCGTCCTGTGAACTGGCTAGCGCAGACTGGTTGGCACCTCTGCAAAGACTGAAATCATCACCTTTGCCTCCACTGTCTGCCTCTGAGCTCAGCTCTCCCACACGGCAGTGTAATGTGCCTCTTGTCTGCTACCAGGCCAGCCGTGGAAGTTTGGAAAAGGTTTAATTTAGCTCTCTCCTGAATCCATTCGTCCTGCCAAAAAATCTGAACTTTGGTTCCAAACTGAGCTTAGAAATCCTGATTCCGAGGGCAGGACAGAGGAGAAAATGGGGTGTTGTTTGAAGGCAAAAAAGTGATGCTACCTCACAGTGGTATTTCTCTGCTGATCATTTCTTTTTACATTTTTAAAGGGATGGTTGGTTTGTTGTCTTTAATCTGATTTAATGCTGTATCACAAAAGGTTAGCAAATAGGACCCAAATTTGGGGCAACAGTGACACCTAGTGGCCAGATAAATGCATCCTTGGTATGTTTTCCCTAGGGCTCTTCACTTTGTCATCCTATTTGGCAATGCGGGATCTGATTCTGATCTTGCTTAAACCAGTTTTACACCAGTTTAACTCCATTGGGCCAGGCTTTGCTCTGAATTGTACAGGTGTGAATCCAGAATTACACCACTGACCCTAGTGGAGTTGAGAGTGGACTCTGGCCTACCAGAGTTCTAGCGGTGCAGAGCAGAAGGGAGCTTATTGTTGCCAAGAAACTAGGAAACTAACCAAAGGCCAGAGCCTCAGCTGGTGAAATCAGCATAGCCCGATTGAAGTCAATACATTATTGCCAACTCCCACAATTTTATCGGGAGTCTCTAGATATTTGGCATCTTGCTTAAAGCCCCAGGTCATGGAATCATGTGACTGTGCAAGAATCTCACCGGTTTTGAGTAAGTTTCTAGCCCCCATAGTTGTGGAGAAAAGCTTGAAAATGTGACCCTGGTGCACCTAAAACGTTCAAAGATCAGAAGTCAAACAAAAAGAATCCAGTAGGTATTATTATTATTTAATCTCGTGACTTTTAAACTAATTGGGGAGAACTGACTCATGCTTTTTGAATGCTTGGAGGTGGCAATATTGAACTGGAGCTACACTGATTTATGCTAGCCTACGATCTGGCCCAAACAATCTATCTAACACAATAGGATGGATCTGATTTAATTTCCCTTCCCTTGGAAATACCTTTTTCCTCTTTGTTCCTTTCTTGCTGGAGAAAGACCTGCATTAAAAGCAAAATGCCCCAATTCCCTCTTAATTCCCCCCCCACACACACACACACACATACGTTTAGGTGGCCCCTGAATCCAATGCTTAACAACTGTCCCTTTCCATCTGTGCTGATATTGCAGCACACAGCAGCAATGAGCACACCACATGTGAAGGTGATGGGTCAGGGACTGCTGATCCCCAGCTATTATAAAGCTTTTGATACCTAGGGATTTAACAAGTGAGGCATGTTTCATCTGGGTATGTAAGGAACAATTATACAATGTGGCATCAACCGGAGAAATTGCACGTGATGCAAGGTATTTTTTTTAATTTTCTTAACCTCTCATTATGTCAGCTGTGACGAGCAGTTTAACTACAAGCTGTCAGAGAGGAAGCTCTGAGACTCCTCGGGATATCAGCAATGGGACATCTCAAGTGATCTAGCTGACCTAAGATGTCAAACATTATATGGCTAATACACCAAGCAAAGAGCTGCAGAGAGCTGTCAGGATATACAAGGACTCCATTCTGTACCTGCTCACCATTCAGTAGGGCTACTGACATGGGCAAAGGGCTGACGGACTGGCCAGTAGGTACAGAAATATAAACAGCAGGAGTAATTAGATATCTCAGAGAAGGCTACCACCTAAAGTATGAATTCACTAATAGCTGCAGACAAAGGCTTGGTGGAAGAAGCAGTACAACAGAGATACTCATAGAACTAGAGAGAGGGGGCTTTCATCTTGGTTGATACTCAGGTACTAGGGTGATGGGGCACCAGCATAAGAGCATGGATAGGTAGCTAGAGAATGCTTATGACTGGAAATTTCAAAGGAGCCAAAGGGAGTTAGGCAGCCAATGCAATTGACATGTTAATGGGAGTTGCGCACCTGACTAATGCTCTTTTGAGAATCCCATTTTTGCAAAGTTATGGGAGCCTTATATAACCATCTTTCAATGAGCTGTAAAAAGCAGGGGCCAGTCCTCAGGTGGTGTAAATCACCAGGACTCCATTGCCTCCACCAGTTCACACCAGCTGAGAATCTGGGCCACAGGTGCTGACCATTTGTGGTCATTCAACATTCTAGGTTTTTTGCAAGTTGTGTTAGCCCCCTTGCCCTGGCTAACTTCCAGCATGGGTAATTACAATTCACTTTGGTAAATCCAGTTGGGTAATTAGTTACATCCAGCTAAATAAATTCTCCTTGTAAGTTCACTTGGATGCAGTATCCTTTACTTTCTGTCCTATGCCAATGTGTGGTGTTACTCTGTGCTGTGAAGCAGTGACCATGTCACACCCCAGAGGGAGCTGCTTTTCTGTGGCTGTTGATGAGATTCCTGTCCATTGTTTATAAGTCCCTAAGGTGGAAGGCATTATACACACAAACACACACATGGCCTGATTCTGATTTCACACCAGCTTTACAAACTGACGCCACTGAATTTAAATAAATTACCTCTGATTCAGACCAGCATAAGCTGAGTTACTGAATGTACCCCATGCCTCCCTGAGTGTGCAAAGAGCCTGAAACAATAGCTCCTATGGAATGAGCTGCCCTGTTTATCTTGTTCCTGAAACCTACTGCTACCCCTGGGACTGCTGGGGCTTCAGCCAGGGGACAGAGCCTGCCTTAATTCAGCCCTGGATGTAAGTGTGAACAGAATCAAGCCAATGAAGGATAATGTGCTTTCAGAATGTTCAATTAATGAAATGTTCTAGCAATTCCACATATACGCACGCAGTCTGAAAAACGGAACTAGATCACATTCCTTAAGGATGCTTGGTCTACTCTAGTGGTATCTTTGCTACAGTATTACGCTATGTAGCAGTGGCACCACTTGTGGGGGCTGCCCCCCCCCCCCCGCCCCCAGCTCCCCAGGTTTTTGTACTTGCTCAAAGTTTCATAGGCTGAAGAGCTGGGGTAGGCAGGGCCCAACCACTTTCAAGCAGTGATCCTGTCCTAAATCCGAATGTCTCCGCTGGAGCAGTCTGGAGCATTGCTCCAGTTGCCTGGTCTCAACCCCACTGAAATTTGACCTCATGCAAATGGAGGGGCAGCCAGGCCAAATTTCAGTGAGTGGCATTAGAAACTGGTGCACAGGGTCTCAATACCACTCCAATTTGGCCAGGCTGCCCCTCTGTCCAAGTGGAGGGGCAGCTGAGCCAAATGGTGCTGCCATCTGGGAGTCTGTTCCTATAGGGAGGAGTGCCGGGGAGTCCCACTAAAGCTTGACTCTTGGAGGCACCAGCTCATGCACTCTGTGGGTGAGAGAGGGGGGAGACTCCCCAGCCAAGGAAGGCCCAGGGTCCTGGGGGGCAGGGGGAGGAAGGAAGGAAGGGTGGGACCGGAATTGGGTTCCTGCCAGGGAGGGACAGGGACTGGAATTTGTCCCCTCTCCTCTCCCCTCCCCCCCACCCCCAGAAATTTCTAAATTGGTATCACTGCTATGTAGGAATACTGGCCTGATTCTGATCTCACTTACAGCAATGTAAATCAGAGAGAATTACATGGGAGGCTTGTAGTGGGGTAAAACTGGGGTAATCAAACGGAGACTCAGACTCTCTCTGGGCCTTGCTGAAGTGCCAAAAGCAGACAATAATATTTTGCACTGAGATGTCACTTTTCAGCTGAAGTTCTTGCAAGCAGTAATTGAGCCTCAAAATAGCCATTTTACAGATGGACAGAATAAGGCAGAGAGAGGTTAAATCACTTGTCTAGGTTGATAAAGTGCGTGCGTGACTGAACCAGGAAACAAACCCAGGAGGCCTGCCTCCCTCTCCCCATCGGTAACCGCCAGAAGTACTGCCACCCCAAAGTCTGGGAGAATCCAGTATTTGTGGAAACAGCCTTCCACACAACAGGGAGACCTGGTATGATTTCTCTGTAACCTACTGTCTGCATGGGGTATGGAATCTCGAGACTACATTATAATTGGCAAACAAATGAGGGTGCCAAAGTAGCTGTCTTCACAAACCTTAAACTATTCCACAATAAAGGTGTGGGACCCCCCTCAACAGCATCAGACCCTTAGCCATACATCTAGAGCAGGGGTCGGCAGCCTTTCAGCAGTGCTGTGCCGAGTCTTCATTTATTCACTCTGATTTAAGGTTTCGCATGTCATACATTTTAACATTTTAGAAGGTCTCTTTCTATAAGTCTATACTATATAACGAAACTATTGTTGTATGTAAAGTAAATAAGGTTTTTAAAATGTTTAAGAAGCTTCATTTAAAATTAAATTAAAATGCAGAGCCCCCCCCCGGATCGGTGGCCAGGACCCGGGCAGTGTAAGTGCCACTGAAAATCAGCTCGCGTGCCGCCTTTGGCACGCGTGCCATAGGTTGCCTACCCCTGATCTAGAGCAATGTTTTCTAAAGAAGAATAAGAAAATAGCTTTCCTAGAGGGGGGTTCCCAAGTTCTCACAACAATAGTTCTCCATATCCCAGGGGCTTGGTAAACACCACGCACATTTCATGCTTCATTAGCTTCTTTTGTAGTTTAATCCAGGCTGCCATAGAATGCAGTAAATCCATCCGGCCAATCCCCTGGGTGTGCCAGGCGCTGTATGCTTCAAGGCATGGCTGGTCAAATCAATGGCTATCGTGACACTCCATTACTACGCCAAAGAGTCAGACAGGGAATACACAATTTGTATGTGCTCTCAGTAGACATAGTGGAACCAATTCTCCGTTGGCTTGTACCTGGTCTGTTCATTTACATTTGTGCAAAGAGGGCATAAAGCACCACCATTGCAATCTGCCCTGATGCTCCTTCCATTCTTAGTGGAGTAAATCCACTGATTTCAGCTGGAGTTTCTCTTGACTTACACTAATATAAGAGGGAGGAGAATCGGGATCAAAGTTGGATGAATTTTGCAGATACCCTGGTCCATGTTCTCAGATGGTATAAATCAGCATTAGTCCTGTAACAGGGTGATCTGCCTCTTTCATGCCCCCATGACGGAGGGCAGGCAGGGAACAGCGGACCCTGCTCCAGGGAGAAGCCCAGCAGGCGGGAGATGGGAATCAGCTGATGCCACTGAACAACACCTCATGATTGGGCCTCATGCTCTCAGCTGGACAATAAAGGAGGGCCTAGATCCAACAGGGAGAGGAGAGGTCCCAAAGAGAGAGTGGGGGTGCTCTCCTGTAACCAGAGTAAGAGGCTACAGGCAGGTAGGCCCTGTGGATCTGTCCCCCCACCCCCTGGGCTGGGGAATAGGGTGACTAGACAGCAAGTGTGAAAAAACGGGACGGAGGTGGGGGGTAATAGGCACCTATATAAGACAAAGCCCCAAATATCAGGACTGCCCCTATACAATTGGGACATCTGGTCCCCCTACTGGGGAAGGCCCTGCGCAGTAGCTTCCTGAGGCCAGAAGGTCCCAGTCTGAACCCTTAACCAGATTGTTGTTTGTTTCTTTCTTTGTGAGGCTTATAAGCAGAGCCCTGAAGGAAGGGACAGGAACTTGGATGGGCTTGGCTGACTATTTGTCCCCAGCTGGTGATTAGGCCTGCCAGTTTAAAACTCTATTGGAGCCCGCTAAAATGGCTGGGAATATAATATGCTGTGGACTGGGGATACCTTAGAGATGACTCTTTCATCAGCATTTTGTCATGAAGCTCTCTGCCATGAGGGAAATCTTACTGGCGAAGCCTCCATCCTCTGACGTTATCTGATACGTTCAAAAACTGGAGCACAAATGATTATATCTGTCCTGCTGTTATTTCAGACGGAAATCATTCAAATACAAAAGCCATGCCTGGAGAGTCTCTCTCACTCAGCTGGCCCTACGGACTTTTACTTAAACCACAATCAGTCTAAAAGTAGGAACAAATTTTAAAAGACCAAAAAACACGAGCTTCAAAACAGCCAAAAAGTCACTTGAAGAGAGAGCCAGCATGCCGCCCATTTTGGACATTAGGCCTAAATTCAAAGTAACTAAATTTAAGTCAGGGAGATCATTCTGGATTTACACCAGTGTCACTGAGATCAGATCCTGGCCCTAAATCAAGACCTCCAGCTATCAATGCTAAAACAACAGCATCTTGTTAGAGTGCAAATGATATCCTCCAGCTCTGAAAGGAAGCTGCATGCTCTACCTAAGCTGTGACTTCGGGAGCAAGGACTGTCTTTTCTCCACAACCAAGATTCGCAAAAGTGACCAGTGATTTTCAGGTGCTCAATCTGAGACACCGTTAAGGGGCCCAATTTTTCAGAAAGTGCACAACACCCACCCTCTAAAAATTAGGCCTTTTTAAGGCTGCCTCAAACTAGACGGCATGCAAAATCACTAGTCACTTTTGAAAACATTGATGTCTGTCCATACAGAATCTAGCCCAATGGAGCCCTGATCCCTGACTATTGGATGTGGGCAAGTAGTGTGATACTAACGATAGTCATAATCAGAGATGTCAGATTTTGATTGCTGTCTGGCGAAATCAGACTTATTCAGAAATAAGTGAAAAACTTCTGAGGTATACAAAACCTAAAAACAAGGTGCTGGTGCTTCATGCAGAATGCAGGGTTTTTTCTCTGGCTGTCCAGGGGAACACACTGTACTGTAGCTATCATCCCCAGGAAACAGCTAATGAGTCTATAATTATGGATAGTTATTAGGAAAAGCTAACTCTCCTTTGCAACTCTGGGGCCTTGCCAGCCCGCCTGCTTTTCCCCTAACAAAACTGAAGTTGCCCATGACATGCTACTTTGGAAGATGAGTTATGGCCGAGGAGGAAACATTTCCGAAAACGGTGCAAACTTTGAAAATGGTTCAGGTTCGGTTTGGAAAGTCAACAGAACTGCGGTTTAGGTTGGTTGGGAAACATCCCAGATCAGTTTGAGCCACTCACACAGATTAGTTTATACACATTGCAAATTTCTCTCCAAAGCAATCTCTTCACAGGGCTCTCCAGCACCAATGGGATAATCTATCAAATACTTGACTTCGCCTTGCACTTTGAGGCCATGAAAAGAGAAGTTCCCCTCAAAATGCTTTAAGCATCTGGCCATGAGATGTTTTAAACT
Organism: Platysternon megacephalum; assembly: GCA_003942145.1. Lineage (NCBI taxonomy): Eukaryota > Metazoa > Chordata > Testudines > Platysternidae > Platysternon > Platysternon megacephalum. The sequence continues at coordinate 1,482,620 of QXTE01000277.1, forward strand.
TGATTCAAGGAACATGCAGAAGTGTATTAATAATCCACCGCTGGGAATTGAATACACTGTGATACAGTTGTTCGGGGGTTGGGGTTTTTTTTTTTCATCTCTCTCACTCCCTCCCTCTCCTCGTCCTGAATAGCGTCTTGGAATTCTGATCAGGAATGTAAAGAATAAATGAGTGTGTTGGCTTGGAGAGGCGAACCGATGTTGCCCCTCACAGATGATAGTAACGTTTACAAAAAAAAAAATTAATGAAATGGGTGGCATTCTGATGTCAGAAGGATCGGAGCCAGAGGTGGTTTGCTAACGGGCGGCTCTGCATGAATCTCCCCAGACTGCCGAGCAGTCACGGAGATTATATTCTCAACTGTTAAAGCTGTTTACACATACCAAGCAGCACTGACTGCCTCTTTGTGGTGAGTTGTTTACATGAATTTATTTTGGGAAAATTCCATTAGACGGGACCAAGATTTCTTCATAAATCATTGAATCTAGCTTGTGTACTGATAAAATCTGGTTAGTCATTTATTCTTTTGGGCAGTGTTTAGCTATGTGTGTTCATTATATGGAAGGAGCAACTTACGTGGGTAGTATAAAAATAATGGACTGCCTATGGCTGCTTCGCAGTTGTGGACGTTTTGCTCTTCTGGGAAAAACTGTATTAGAAAATGAGCCTCATCGCTCATCCATCTAATATAACTCACTAACAGAGTCACAGATCTACTGGGTGCTCCACTTCTGGCTAAGTGAGTAAGCAGAACAGCACCTCCACCTCCAGGTAGACACTAGAACCACCTTTGATTTAACACCTTTAAAAATGGGTCCTTTGCAGATACTCTGTGGTCTGTTTTTCAAAGTCTGCATTGGCCATGCTCTCTGTTGCCATGGGGACTTGATCAGGGATATCAGTGCTACTACAATGGTCGTTTCTTCCTTTGGCAAAGAAGAACCACTGCTGTCAGATCCTAAGTGCATGTCAGCTGGGACGGAGTCTTTGCCACCTGGAGTTTACTCCTAGCCCAGGTTTAAGGTTCATAGGTGCTGGGTAGAGATGTGAGCAACTTTCATAACTAAACTCAAACCAGGAGAAAGTCACCTGCTTTGTTGTTTGCTTTCTTGCTTAGCCCCAAATCATGGCAGGTTCACAAACCTTTCTACGAAGCTGGGCCAAGTTTTGAGAGGACCCAGATTTCATTCTCTAGTACTGGATAGAAAGAACCATCCCTATATCCCTGGCTCAAAAACACCTGCAGGCAGGATCTCATTCTCTTAAAGAAAATCCATCATTTTTAGGATCACTTCTATAAAACCTTATTGGTTGGTTCTACCTTGATTAAATTTTATAGGAATTTTCCACAAGCGTCATGGCTAAAAGGCTATCAGTCTTACCCCGATTCTCAAAATAATCATCAATAATAACCCACGTTCCAGAAGGAGGCTCACCAGGAAATGAACTGCTTAATGCCCAGAATGAAAAGATAATGTAGAAAACATAAGCGGTAAGAAAAATGTGTTTACTTCTTACAGAGGTTGTCTCCATCTCTGTAGTGCTATGGAAAATGGAACTTTTTTCCAACCACTGCTGTCATTTAGCCTGCACCACCCTTCATTATCCAAATTAAAACCCCTTTGCCCCTACTCTGAGGTTGGCTTGTGTTGTTACTAAGCTCTCTGCTCTGATCTAGTTTGAATCTTATATTGGAATGCTAAATCTTCCAGGCCTTGCTATCACTACACCTCCCTATGGGCGTTTAATCCACTTCTGTCATCTCTATCAGTTATAGTTGTAGTAGCTGCCATTGTCTGCTCTGGATTAAAATGGGTCACAGATTGCGTAGGGGATCCATCACGGTCTGACATCTGTAGTTTGGTGAATGTTTTGCTGGATTTTTTTTTATATCATGTTTTCTTGGGGTGATTGTAATGCACGGGGGGGGGGGAGGCACTTTCTTCTGTGCCTGCTCAGCCTTTTGCAATATCTTAGCCAGAAGACAGAAGAATAGGGGTTGAATATAGAGCTTCAAGGCATGCATGTGGAGCTCTTCGATTCAGGGATGTCCAAAGAAAAGTACATCCAAACCCACCAAGTAGCCTTGAAAATCCATTAGTGATCATCATCCTTGGTGATCCCTCAATTGGAGGATGATCTCTACTGCAGATTTACATATGGGTCCTGAGATGCCTCAGGAGTCCAGTCCTGGAACCACAGATCTTTCCGCAGTAGGTACAGACATTTCCTGGGAGAGAGAGTTTTCTTTTTCCTTCCTTCTCTCTCTCTTTTCAGCTTTGAGGAAAAGGCGCTTCTCCTCACAGCTAATCCTGACCCATGCAAGTAGTCCCATTGAATTCAGTGAGACTGATCGTACAAGTAAGGATCGCTCACCTGGGTAAGGCGGTGCAGGATTGGGCCCTAAAATGAGGTTTAGTTTCTTCAGTGTAACACTATCCTGCCCTCCCACCATTTTTAACTCTTGGGGAGGGGAAGTATTTCAGAGCATAGAGGGGCTGTTCTTTTCACTAAGCAAGTAAGGGAGTGACCCGAACCATCCCATGTTTGGGAGGAAGTATTTCCCGTTCACAGCTACGTTACATATGTGATTGAGAGGGAATATCAGTGCCACAGAACGTCACCACAGGAGAAAGGTCACTGGGGCTGTGTTCACTCTCCAGAGCACAGCTGGAGCTAACAGGCCTCGCCTTGGTTAGGAGGGATCCTCCCCGCATGGCTACCAAAAGAGCCCCTCCAGTTACCCATCGCAGCTCCTCCCTCCCCTCCGGCCGCCACCGGAACCATTCTGCACCCCAATGTTCAGGCAGTTCCAGGGGCCCTGCTGCCCATTGTGCAGTGGGCTCACATGAGCTCTTCTGCCGGCATGGATTTCCATGGCCCTTGCTTGAGATTTTTCAAAGGTGGTTCCCCCCACCCTAATTCCCTGGTGCTCAGCTTGAATGTCCAAAAGGTGTGGACCGGATCAATTGAGTTCAGCGTCCTATTTAACAAAGTCTTCGTTCTGCCATAGTAGTTGAGAAGGGACTTGGGAGAACCACCTTTGATAGCATCAGCTGAGAATTCTGGTGCAGACACAGCCTAACAGGTCCATTTACAACACAGGAATCCCATCTGAAACTCCCGCTAACAATACCAGGAACCTGTCTTCTACTCCCCAGGCACAAAGTTTGCTCTCCGCCACCATCTCTGACTGCGTCCTGCTGCCTGAGTCCACATCCCCACCCAAGCCCAGCCCAGAGCAGACAAGCGATGACCATAAATTAAACAATATTCCCCATTGAGAAGGGCTCCACTCCACCCAATAATTGACTGTGATGGGAGATAGATGTGTTCCTAGCCAGAGGCTCATAACCGATGTCCCATTAGTAAGCAATCTGCCTCATGCATGTTCTTGTAGCAAGTTAGCTACAAACTTGCTGGAGTCATCCGATACAGCTGAGTAAAACAAACTATCTGTAAACACGTGGCAGACACAAAATTCATATGTAAATTAAACTTGCAGTACACTGGTGGCACATGTTCAATATCTTGTGGCAAAATCGCAGTGTGTCTTTAGCAGATGCTTTAATAACAAACTGATCCTCTTTCCCTATCCCTTCTCTTTCTGTGGCTCTTCCTTTTCTTCCCATGTTCTGTTACCTTCCCCTCTTTCTTCTCCCATTTTCCTTCTCCTCCCATGTTCTCACATTCTCTTGTTTCTCTGCTAGCTATTGTCAGCAGCACATCTGTCAAATAGAGCAGTGGTCTCCAAACTTTTTTGATCGCGCACCCCTATCAGTAAAAAATTTGAGCATGCACCCCCTGCCACGCCGGCTCTACCATTTTTGCCGAAGCAAAAAAAAAAAAAAGCCGCTCGGACAAAGGGGAAAAAAAACGCTCCTCCTGCCGCGCACCCCCAAGGATCCTCTTGCGCACCCCCTGGGGTGCACACACCCCACTTTGGAGACCACTGAAATAGAGCATTGTCATCATTCCTTTATAGTAGAGATGAGCCCCCAACAGCAGTGTTCAGAACCAGGGTTTTGGTTTGGTCCATTTTGGACATAAGGCCAAATTATTTGCTGATGTAAACTGGCAGAGCTCCTTTGAGGTCACTAGAGGTGTGCCAATTTACACCAGCAAAGAACTTGACCCACAGGGAACCAAATGGAAAAACGGGGATGCAGATTTGGATTCTGAATCACTTGTCCTCCAAGTTTACGGGGGTTTTGATCAGCGTTTCAGTTTGGGCCAATCTCTAACTTTATATAGCACCAACCTTCCTCAAACACTTCACAGATAACACTGGAATCAGCCACCTCTGGGGTAAAAGGCAGAAATATGCCACAAAACTCAAAAGAGAAACTGTGACCAAGGCCACCAGCAAACCCTGAAAAGCACCATGGGATCTTTGACATTCCTACAGATAAGCCAGGATCTCAAACAATCTGAAACACTCACTCACCCAGACTGAACTGCATGGAACTCAGTTAATCTGCCTCCGTGCAATGTTCAGTTGGCCCTGCCAGAATTTGCATCTCTTGTCCCTGGCAGTCCTTGTATTTTTTGTTCAGGGCTTAGAGCCATAAGCTACCCCATGTAGCTTATAGAAGACTGGACTGTCAGCCTCACAAGAATGAAACACCTCCTGGTGAGGCTGAATGGTGGTGGAGATTAGAGTGAAAAAATAACTGGGAAGCCATTTGTAAAATGACAGTGAATCCCTTCAAGCCATGATCTAGTTTTAGCCCCATGAATGTATGTAGCTAACCTGAGCATAATCATTTAGAGGAGACAGATTTTTATTGCGGTCCATGCACCCATCCTTGGTTAGAGCAGAGTCATCGCATCGCTCACATATGGTTTAATGAGGGTTTATGGCTAACCTGTGTGATAAATACTTGTGGTACCCATTGAGTTATCCTCTGGATGCAGTTGTGGGGCCCGATTCTGGTCTCGCAGACAGCGATGTGAATCAGGAGTGACTCATTGACTCCATTGAATTATACCGGTGTGAAGGGAGAGGCCTCCTCTTTATCTCTGCATCCTCCTCTGCTGCTGCAGAGAACATTTCTTCACAGAACCTTCCAAAGTCTGACCTATTTGGGGCTCTTCCTGCTCCATAGCGCATTATCCTCGCCCCCCCCCCCTCCCAAATCTGATACGCAAGTCATCACCTCTTGGGCTTTGCTTTTGTGTGTCAGATCTCCTTATTGGCCCAAGCCTTCTGGATAGTTTCTCCATGTGCATACAGTATAACTCATTTAAGGTGGGGATCTGTGGGGAGGGGTCATCAAAGATAGGGGAGGAAAAACAATAGCCCCTTCTAAACAATAGGCAAAAGATAGGATAACACGAATGATTCATAGGTTAGTCTCAGGACAAACTCAGTCAAATAAACAGTCCCCGGAGTTAACAGGTTTAAAGGATGGCCAGACAAATGTGCTTGGAATGTTCCACCCCTAAGCCAAGAGGAAGTCAGAGGAATTGGAGGGACAAACAGAAACGAGACGTTAAGACTGGCGGCTGCCCTGCCCCCAAGATAGATGTCATCAGATCGGTCCGAAGGAGGGAGGGGTTGGAAGGTCCGTGGCTGGCACAAGCTGGAAGGGAAGGGCTGGAAGTGCCAACTCAGCACACCCAACCTCTTCCCTGGCTGGAGCCGTCTGGAGGAAGATGGTAATGCTGACTGCTGCCCTGAGAATGCCCTGCTTTGCCAAGGGTTAAAATAACCCAGTTCCAGGGGCTTTCTCATCATCCTGGGCAGCTCGTTGTCTATATGGCTTTGGAAAGGCTGTCTGCACTACTGTGTAGGGGGATCCGATCTGGGGACAGGCTCAGGGAGCTCTGTCACTCTCAGGTTAATAGAAGGGTGTCCGAGAGATGACGTATTCAGTCAAGAGGGAGAACGAATAACCAGAGAGCTCCCAGCTTTACGTGTGATGCTGTTAGATGCTGACTTCAGCGATGCTGCTCATCTCTGTAGAGATGGCAGCTGCAGCCAGGGGAAGAGCCACGTGTGCAGGTGCAGACTTTGCCGGCGTTCACCCTAGGGGAGGGCAGGCCGCGGAGCCACCACCCCCTAGCAGCAGGACTATCTTACAGCTGGGGCTCTACAGGGGCTCTCTCAGAGTCTGCTCCCTGGGCGATGTGCTGAATCAGCATATCTCCCAGCCAGCTTGGCCCTGACCCCTTCTGAGTCAGCCCCACCCATTTTGTGTGCTGGACCAGCCAGGGCTGCGTGCTTTCCTCCATCTGGAAGCCTTACTGCTGTTGGGGGCCAGCAGCGTGGGAGTGAATTGGACTGGAGAAGAGCGCGGTTCCTGTTTTATCTCCACCGGATGCAATGCCCAGAGCTGTGAAGTAGCAACAAACTTTAGGCTACACAGTTAGTTAATTTTCTCTCTCTCTTTATCGTGTGTTTAGAAACTGTTGGCAAATCTAGCGCTCATGAAAACACTGGCCAGAGCCAGGTATAGTATGGGCAGGTTCTGTGTGAGCTTCCCCCACATGGCTCTGCCAGTACATCGCCAACCTGGCCCGCTCCATCCCTGCTATTCCGGTCTTTGGCCTCTCTAAAGCAGACACTCCAAGCTTGTGATGAATTGAGGCATATTAGGAGCTGGTTTTGTGCTGTGGACAGATGCCTGCAGAAGACGTCACACTCCCTTTCTCCCTTGGCTTCAGGCAGAGCTTAACCTGTGTCTCCAGAGGTGGAAGGTGAGGGAAGATTACAGGCGACTTTGTGGACTAATGTGGAAAGCACGGCTGAAAAGTAGGGCCATAATCTCTCTGTCTCTCACACACACACACACTAAGCCGAATGCAATATCGCTTTGATTTCCGCTGCCACATTAGACCTGCTCCATAGGAGTACAACAGAGAGTCCATTGGCCTTGGCTGGCTGGATGCCAGGGGCCTCCTTGGCCTCTATCTCTGTGTAGGCTCTGACACCATGCCCATCCCCGTGGTGCCCAAGTCCCAGCCACATCCCTTCCCATTGGCAGAAGCTAGAGAATCAGCAGAATCCTTCTGTTCCAGGAGTACAAGGATTCCCAGCCCCAGCCAAAGGGGCAGTAACCCATTGTGCTCTTTCCCTCCCTTGCACACACACGCTGAGGTAAGCCGTACTCAGGCACCAGGAAAGGTACTGAGCAGAGTGTGATCTAGTAGCTAGGGCACTGGAGTGGACAGGAGACGGGGTTTTCTTCCTGGCTCCGCCACTGATCTTCTGCGTGAACTTGTGAAAATCTCTGGCCTCGCTTTCCCCTCCCAACCTTTGTCTGCCTTGTCTAATTAGATTGTGAGCCTTCCAGGGCAGGGCCTGTCCCTCCTTATGTGCCGGGGGTAGAGGGGTCCTCTAAATACTACTGCAATAGAAATAACAATCATTAAGGACCAAAGATTAAATTCTCCGTCTGCAGTCAATAGCTGTCGGCCTGAGCGAACACAGAGTGAGGACTTTGGTATTTGGCCCTTCTGAGAGCAAACTTTTGATGTCTCCAAAGTTCAAATCCTCTGAAGACAGGGGAGGAAACTTTTTAACTTTGTAAAGAACAACCAGACTAAAGACAAGTAACTTCAAGAAAACTGGCTAGCAAATGAAATACAAAACCTGCAAAAACCCAAATTTTCCCTATTGGCTAACGGTCCAGACTATAAAATAGATTTTTTTTTTCTTCACAAATCATTTAAACATAAGTAAAAAAATCTGTAGTTCCCGCTGCAGAAGGCACCCTAAGGAATAAAAAATGCAGTGAATCATGGGTATTTTATTACTAGTTTGTGTGTCTATCTGATGGCAAGCATCAATGGCTTCCCTTACGGAGGGTCCTCTTGGGGATAGAAGAATGTAGGGAATAGCTTACTAGTTTCTGTGTCTGTCTAATGGCAAAAATCCATGTTTTCTTATAGAAGATACTGCAGCAGCAGTAATGCACGGGCAGCACTTTAGCTCCTGTGTTTGACTTTCGGGTGGCAAATTATAAAGCAGGATTGAAATTCCCTCACTGGTGAAACTGCCTGCTGTGCCAACCAGCTCTGCCATGTGGGATGCTAGCCTGGCACAAGAGGGGTGGAACCTTTGCCATGCAGGGCGGAGGGGCTGCTTGTTGCCTGCAGTATTTAAGGATGGGGATATGCTTATTTGTAAATAGCCGATGAGGATTAAGAGACAGAGTGTGGGTGCCAGGAAAAAAATCCAGAGTTTAGCCAAAGGAGCAAAACTCAAATAGCCGTTGGAGGCTACGATTCACACCGCCCCGTGGCCTAGAAGTGTGGTGTTCAGGAATCACTCTGGGTCCACGGTGCTTGACAGAGATCCTCTTTATTTCCAGACCAGTTCCAACTGCCTCTGCATAACAGAGCATGGGCTTCTGCCATGCCACTCCCCTGGATTCCCGGGCTGGGAAGTTAGCCCACTTAAAGGTACAGTTCCCAATACCACAGTGAGCCCCGGGAGAGAGAGTCCTCTCAGAATGGATGCTCGATGATATGTGAAGGAGCATTATAGCAAATGGTGGTAGTGCTATGGGCCCCAACTAAAACTGGGGCATGGTTGGGGTGTCATGTGCTCCAGCTATGCTCAGCTGGTGTGTATCCATCAGCTGGCAGAAGTTGCAACAGCTTCCTGGTCTGCCAGGGCATAGGGCTGTGCATTTCCAAGCTAAGACTGCAGGAGCTGTGATCACTCCCTAGCCACTACCCTTCCACTCCTCAGAGCCAAGAACCTGAACCATAGGTCTGTATAAATGTAATTAGTACTTATGATGATAAGCAGCTATATCATCAGTGCATGTGAATCCGCAGGACTGGGAGCTTTCCAAATCACACACCGGAAGAGGAGCAAAATCGCATCTTGCAACAGCTTAGCAAACTCTACGGGGCAATTTTAGATCCAAGACAAGTCTGTCAACTTCTTATTGGCGACAGCGCGGTAAGTGCTCCCACAGGCTCCGACGTGCTTTATCTGCTGGCAAAGGGCACTCGGAGAGATGTAAAATTCTTTCCTAGTGAAGCAGACCTCAAAAGGATCTCAGAGAAAGTCGCTTGCAGATGAGTCCTTCCAACCTTGCAAAAGCTACTTTCCCCCAATCCATTCCCTCTGGGTTCTGATGTACTTGTACATTTCTGAGGCTCACAGATCAGGATGTGGGGTGGTGGGAGGTCAAATACAACAGCATCCCTAGGGAATGGCTTTTTGGAGAGTAGATTCTTACCCATATTGCCAAATGGATACTGTGCTTTCTATTTAGCCTGTAGGTGCTTCAGAGTCGGGGCTGTCTCTTGCTAACAGCATCTATTGTAACTTTGCAACCTGCCTGGAGCAAAGGGCCCCAGGAGCAGCCCAATGAATGAATTGTGATTCAGAGTCTAAATTCCTCCCTTTCTCCCCTTTCCCCGCCCCTCCCCCCATTACTCAGGGGAAGAAATCATTGTCTTTGCCCAACATGTGCCTGACCAGCAAATAGGGGGCAGAGCCAGGGTTCCTTCCACTCTTCTTACCTCTCAATGCCCCCTTCCCACCCACTTGTTTGCAGTGGGGGGCTTTTGGGCAAGTCACCCCTCTGCTCGTCCCCATGTCGGCAGGATGCAGTAACAGCAAAAGTTGGGAGGGGTCTTACTCCCCAGAGGGCTGTGACCATCTAATCCTCGGGGTTTGTACTGCACCCAGCACAATGGGGCTCCGTCTGATTTGGGGGCTTTGGGGCACTACTGTTATCAAAGTGATGATTACCACTGCAATTGAACGCCATTGTGTTTGTGCTCAGGATCCAGGGTACCGTACCAGTCCCACTTAAGGACATTATTCTTTGTGAAACACGATCAACGTGCTATGAAAACGGTGGCTAAAGGAATAGGCCAACCACTGCTGTGCTCATCTCTCTCATGCAAACCCACAGGCAACTATTTTGTGGATTCAGAGGTTTCATGTCCACAAGGGACTAGTATGATCATCGAGTCTGACCTCCTATACAGCACAAGGCAAAGAATCTCACTGAGTAATTGCCGCATCCACCATGTCTGTTTGAGCTAGGGTACGTCTACACTACGGGATTAATCAGAATTTACAGAATTCGATTTGTGGCAACCGATTGTATAAATTCGAGTGCATGCGGCCACACTAAGC
>QXTE01000277.1:1495306-1663081 GCA_003942145.1 Platysternon megacephalum
TCCCCGTCCGCAGAATCCTCATGCATGGCTGAGAGTAACCCCTCCTCGGAATCCACGGTTAGGGGTGGGGTAGTGGTGGCGGCGCCCCCTAAAATTGCATGCAGCTCATCATAGAAGCGGCATGTCTGCGGCTCTGCCCCGGACCGTCTGTTTGCTCNACCTTCTGCAAAAGCTTTTGGAGTACCTCCAGGAGAGTTTCATGGAGATGTCCCTGGAGGATTTCCGCTCCATCCCCAGACACGTTAACAGACTTTTCCAGTAGCTGTACTGGCTGCGAATGCATCCCAAGTCCTCAGGGCAAATTAATCATTAAAAAATGCTTGTTTTTAAACCATGTTTGATATTTACAAAGGTACACTCACCAGAGGTCCCTTCCAGGGGGTCTGCACTACCGCCTTGGGAGGGTTCGGAGGGTACTTCAGTCAGGGTGAGAAAAAGATCCTGGCTGTTGGGGAGAAGGGAGTGCTGTGTGCTCTCCGCAAGGTCGTCCTCATCCTCCTCCTCCTCTTCCCCATCCGCAGAATCCTCATGCATGGCTGAGAGTAACCCCTCCTCGGAATCCACGGTCAGGGGTGAGGTAGTGGTGACGGCGCCCCCTAAAATTGCATGCAGCTCATCATANCCGGAGGCCAATACCATCGAATTTCGTCCACACTAACCCTAATTCGAACCGGCAATACCGATTTCAGCGCTACTCCCCTCGTCGGAGAGGAGTACAGAAACCGATTTTAAGAGCCCTTTATATCGAAGTAAATGGCTCCGTTGTGTGGACGGGTGCAGGGTTAATTCGCTATAACGCTGCTAAATTCGAACTAAAATCGTAGTGTAGACCAGGCCCTAGAGCGTCTTTGTTATAAAGATATCTGATCTTGCTTTAAAAGACTCCAAAGCAGTGGAGAATCCAACATGTCACTAGGTCAGATGTTCCAATGGTCAATGACTCTTGTTAAAAATCTGCCCCTTATTTATTTATAAGACAAATTCTCTCATGTTGACGTTCTAACATTTAGGGATCCCAATAAATGGGTGTTGGGCACCTAAGTACCTTTGAGGATCGGCATGTAAGCCCCACCCCTTTCTTCGACATTTCACTCCTGACTAGTTTAGGCAGCTCCTTGCTCAGCTTTCTGACGTCTGAGAATCCTCTTCTTTGGTCCTTAACTCTTCCCATACCTGGGTGCCTAACTCAGGGCTGAAAATTGCACTAGGCAGAAGGGCATTTAGGGATTAAGTATTGTGACGCTGAGCATTGCACTGCCTAAGTATCTTTGTGAATCTAGCCTATGAATCCCACTGAAAATCAATGGGATATGTGCGCCTAAACCCTTAGTTGTTTTTGAAAATCTCCCCTTTCCTTCACTAGGACCACGCCCTGCACTGAGAACTGTGCAGAGGTACCTGTGTGGTCTTCCATGTCAGATCAGAGCCTTGCTTCTGTTTACCATTTCAGAATACCAAAATGGAATTTCAAAAACAATCCATATAATAGCATTCCTCCTCCAGTGATCTGTTTTATTTATTTTTTTCCTCCTTTCGTGGAGACATGAAGTGCCTCCATGCTGTCATTGTGGTTACTCGCATTTTCCCTGGCTGTTTATGTGGAAAAATCATAAAAATATTTGGTGGGGGAAAGAGAGATGTAAATCACTTTGGTGGTCTGATGTAACGAGAATGGAAAGGCTGGAGGTTTCGCTTTGAATCAAATAAAATGCACAAGCGCTTTGTTGATGGGGTGGGGGACACATTGAATTGCACAACAGTTTCACATTTTCCTTTTAAATTTTTTTTTAATACAGAGGAGTTTGAATGTACTGGATGCAACTGTAACTAGGACAGCCACAGTTTAAAGGCCTCCCACCATTGTGGCAAGGTTAAGTAAGCATCCTGACAAGGCGATCCAGCCAGCCCTGGGCAGGGGCATCTGAAATGAACACGGCTCTGTGAGAGATGAGGGGGCGGGTTCTCCCATGGAAAGGCTTGTGTGTGACTTCCCATGCCACAGATGGCAGACAGACATGCATAATGGACCTAAGCTACAGGAATGGAAGCTGGGCTTTGGGTCAGGCACAGTAAGGGAAGAACAGGCCCCCTAAAGATAACAGCTTCCCCCAAAGGGGTGGGCTTAAGCATTGTGAGCACTTAGTGACCGAAGAAGAGCTCTGTGTAAGCTCGAAAGCTTGTCGCTTTCACCTACAGAAATTGGTCCAATAAATAATATTACCTCACCCACCTTGTCGCTCCAATATCTTGGGACCAACACAGCTACAACAACACTGCACGCATGGTTCTAACATGTCTGTCCTGTGAGAACCAAAGCGTTTCATTTAAAACCAGACAAGTGGACTCTGAGGTGAACCAGCTATTTTATTCAGGCGCTCTGTGATTCTGCCCCAAGTGGCTTATAGAAAGGAAAATGAGTCAGTATTCTTTTTATGTGTTTATGAAAATCAATAAACATGTAAAATTAAAATCAAGAAAACATTTTGCTAGGACTAAACTACTACCCAACTGACTAAGTATTAATACAATTTGGTTGCTTAACTAAAATCAAATTAACAAGACAATGCATTAACAAAGGTATTGAATTAGTGTCAAAGCATCAAATTAATTATATCATTGATTTAATACAGCAGATAATCAGTTCTTACCAATCCTAAACAAAAATCCAAGGAGGTGGCAAGGGGAAAAAAAAAAGGTTGGCCTACCACAACCTTTCACAACCGTGTTATTGTGTAGCGTAGATATGCCTAAGTCACCCGAGCACAATAACTAAGTCCCACATCTCTGACTGATGAACTGGCAAAGATCCCGCTGCTTAGAGATCTGAATCATTGCTAGCTGAACCAGTGGTGAAGCACCAGCAGTGCAGTGTTTAAGCTAGTCATATGGTTTTGGGTTAAGGACCATTGCTGTTTTGCCCTGTGTCCATGCTGATACCAAAGGGAATTGTGGGAGAAGAGGTCAAATTCCCATAATTCCCTGGGAAACACCCATAAGTGCCCTGGTGCCTGTGCTGTTTCCAAGTCAACCAGGGGAAGCCAGATCAGTAGAGTTACCAACCCTCCAGGATTGCCCTGGAGTCTCCAGGAATTAAAAATTAATCTTTCATTAAAGATTATGTCATGTGATGAAACCTCCAGGAATATGTCTAACCAAAATTGGCAACCCTAAGGCTTCCAGATACTGAGCAAACACAGGTTTAAATCCAGGTTTGACTCAACCCTTCAGCCATCTCCTGTGCTTGAGAGATGCTTTGCTTGGGGGGGGGGAGGCACAGATTTTGGTGACGTTTGAATCCTGATCCAGATCTGTTATCAGACTGTGTAACTAGTTGCTGTCTGTGCTGTGGGGTGATCCAATGGCCTGGATCCAAACGCCCATCAAGTTTAGGAAAATTCGGCTCTGAAGCAGAATCCAGGCACTAATCTGTACATAGCAGTCTGGGCTCATCTCTGAAAATAAATACATTAGATTAAACAGGTTCAAATGAAGCTGGAAAAGACTGAGGCCAGCTACTACCACTGAGAGGGAGGCAAAGTGTTCGGGACAGGGACTTCTGTGTGGGAAGCCCGAGGAGACAATGTAGGGAAGGGAGTGCAGCCGCAGGACAAACGGCTTAAGGTGAAATGCTGGTGCTGGGGGACTTCCCGCTTGATCTCACTCAAAGAAATGCTGAACAATTCTCCTTGGAGCAGCGTCTGCCCTTGTCCCTATCTGGCAGGCGTTAAAATTACTTCCTCTCCTAAAAGACACTTAACTGAATAGAGAACGAGTTTGGCAACAGATGAATGCTGTGTCTGGCATTGGAAGTGTCGAGAGCTGGAGCAGCAGCTCGAGTAGCATATTCTGGATGAATAAGGATGGGTATAGAGAAAGCAGAGTAGAAAGCAATAAATGTTTCTCTAATGTCCCACAGAGTGTTTTTTCCTCTAAAGGCCCTAACTAAATGCAGCTTTGAATGTTTCTCTTCATGGTTGATTTCAAAATAGGTCATGATATCACAAGCCAAGATGTCAACTGGAAATAATGACAAGTGGCAACATGGATAGTGTATTAGTCACAAGTCCTTACATACGAGTTCAGAATTATCCCTTGCTACTTTGTCTAGTTGTCTGGTCTCTACTCCCAACACGAGCTAATTAGGATCAAGGCAGGTCTACACGTAAAACGCTCCTGTCGGCATAGTTAGTCCACCTCACCGAAAGGCGGTAGCTGTGTTGGCGGGAGAAGCTCTCCCACCAACATAGCACTGTCTACACCGGCGCTTCGGTCAGTGTAACTACATCACTCAGGGGTGTGTTTTTTTCCGATGGAATTCTGTAGTGTCGACCTGCCCTCAGTGACGCTTGTAAAGCAAATAACTGTATCGCTGCCTGTCTAATCCGTTTAATTTACCTAAACTAGCAGTAAAAATAGTCGCACTTTTCTAAGCACAGAGAAGTCAAATGGTTCAATAACCGATATTCCCTCACCCGCCTTGTCCCGCTAATAACCTTTCAATGCATTTCTAATGTACTCTTCACTGTGACATTTCGGCAATAAGTATAACAAATTAAAGTCTCAGTTTTGTCCAGATAAGGACCATCTTCTCTGCTCCTTATTCCACATGTCTACCTAGGCATTGAGGTTTGAGCGGGTGGAGGGAGGAGTGGCATTTTCCCAAGTTCCACCCACAAAATAAGCTCCACCCACGTCAGATGTGAAAAATGAGACACCACTCCCAGTAGATTGTACAAAAACTCTGGAACTTGCTTCCCCACAGGGTCCAAAAGAGCCTGAATTTGGTGACCTTCTGGGCACGCTGCAGACGCCATCTATTAGACAGGGGTTTGGAAAGGGCTGAGTGCATGTTCCCAGAACGATGTGGGGGGTGGAATGGCTGGCCACCTGGCCATGTTGGCTTGGCTGAGCTGAGTTATTGGTTCCTGTTGAAATGTTTGTTTGTTAATGCTGTTGGGAAGATTAATTATGTCGTTGCATCACTAATGAAGTGTCAGAGTGCCTAGAACCTTTGTATAGGCGTCTATTTTACTATTTAAAGCGAAAGAAATAAAATAAACATTTTTAAAAGTGCCTTTGTCTCTGCCTTTGAGTGCCCAAGGAGAGACGTCTGTGGCTTGACTTTCAGAGATGCCAAGGACCCGCTGCTCCCGTTGACTTCAGTAGGATCTGTGGTTGCTCATCACCTCTGAAAATGAGATGGATGTCTCAAGTTGAATACCCAAAAATGGAGGGACCCCAAATCAGTGAATGTGGACCCCTGTGACATCATGTAGTGGCAGAGCTGGGGATAAAACCCAGCTGTCCTGACTTCAAGGATTCCGGTCTCACCACTAGATCTCACTAGCTAATGGGGGAGAGGAGACACTGGCACATCCTTCACTATAGTGGTGTTCTCTTGTAAGACACATTCTGTATCAAACGCTTTTTCACTACCATCCCCACCTCCCTGCCTCTGAGTAATATACTTTTTTATTGGCCACTTCATTTGACTCCTCTGTGCTTAGAAAAATACGAATATTTATTTCAGGATACTGTAAAGCTTTTTTGCTGCAATGACCTGCTTTCTGATTCCAGGCGAACACGATCATGTGAAAGAACCTATTCAAAAATCCGTCACATTCCCGTCCTTGTAATTTATGCAGTCGGGTTTATACTGTAACTTCACATATCAGCTCTCATATGCCCCCAAATTCATTTGCTTTCAGAGCAGACAGAGCTCCTAAAGTGGCCACATACAGAACACCCGTCTCACACTGGAATTATATTGTCCCTAGGTGGGTTTCATTATCATTGCCACTGTTCCCGCTGAAAACACCGTCAAGCAGATTAAAAGCCTTCACAAATGTCAGCACTTCAGAACTTATGGGCCAGCTTGTGCCATCTTGACTGTTGCTGAGTAGTACCTTATTCCACCTATAGCCCCATTGATTTCAGTGAAATTACTCAATGAGGCATATCAGAATCTGGCCCTAAGAGAAATTGATCTGTCTGGGCCATACTGTTAACCCCTTACACATGTTGGGGAGCAGTTACACAGATAATGCTTGTGCAAGTAAGTGCTCACCACTGTGTGCAAGGGGGCCACCGCCGCATGGAAGAGATTCACAGTCTGGCGCTGGGACACAACGCCTTTCTATCTGTTGGTGCACATGCTGTGTGTGCCAAGAATGCAGGGGCGGCTCCAGGCACCAGCGCACCAAGCGCGTGCCTGGGGCGGCAAGCTGTGGGGGGCAGCCTGCCGGTCGCCATGAGGGTGGCAGTCAGGCTGCCGAAGGCATGGGACCAGCAGACCTTCCGCAGGCATGCCGCCGAATCCACGTTACCAGCGAACCTCCCAAAGGCGTGCCGCCAAAGGCTGCCTGACTGCCGTGCTTGGGGCAGCAAAATACATAGAGCCGCCTCTGCAAGAATGTGGACACAATTCTGAGTGCAGAAGGATGTCCCAGCACGCTGGGCACTAGCCTAGGACTTGGAAGACCTAGGTTTAATTCCCTGCTCTGACATGGACTTTCTGTGTCACTTTGGGCCGGTCACTCAGCCTCTCTATGCCTCCGTTCCCCATCTGTAAAACAGGGAGACTAGCACTTCCCTACCTCCTGGGGGTGTGGTGAGGATAAATACGCTAAAGGGGGCGAGGGGTCCTTATATATGGTGATAGGGGCGTGATTAGTACCTTAGATAGTTTGGCGTGAGTTTCCCTCTCATTCCTTGCACAGGATACAGCAGCCTTGGGTTTCAACCTTCTCTAACTATCTTTATAATTACTGTCAACTGCGGCTTACGACATCCTGTCAAACATTCTTGAATGGGATGTTTCATTCTTGCGATGCCCTGCTTCACAGCGAACAGTCGGGGGTGTTTTCTGCTCTTCATCATGAAAGCAGACGCCTTCTCTGCTCCGTTCTGACAAGCTTCTCGATAGCCACCGAGCTCTTACTGTTTCCAGGCACTATTTGCCCTGGGAATCCTTTACCCACAGTAAACACACAGTTAGCTGTGTTGCTTTCTCTCCCAGCTCGCTCATACTTTCCCTTCTGTAGCTCCTGTGCTCCCCCGCCCATCCCTCCTATTCCCAGCATGTCAAATTAATTCAAAGGGCTTGTTTATCCATTCTTCCCCCTCTTCACCACAATGTGAGTGGCCCACCCTCTAGTTTCCAAAGGCCAGTCACCCGGAGATAAACAAGATATTTTTCCAAATGCTCTAGACATTGGCCATTTTAGTCCAGTGGCACGGCCCAAGTATTCATCCCCACTTCAGTGTGCCATTGCCTTAGGACCTGCTCCTGTTGGGATCAATTATGGCTTTGACACAAGCCCTGAGTAAAGAGCAGCCTAGAGCTGTGCTGCCTCAAAAGCAGACCAGGAACCAGATTGTGCCCATAGAGTCACATTCTGGTTCCTGGGTTTCCCCCTGCTCCAGGGGAAAACAATCCGCTCCAGCCCTATTCCTCCCCATTCCATCCCCACCAGCTGGCACATTGTGGGTGGGGAGTGCCAAGTCAAGATGCCACCCACTCCCTGCCCCTGCCCGCCTGCTGCTCTCCCCCAGTGCTGTGACCTGCTGACCAAAACTGAAGGCGAAACTTTTAGGTGCCTCCAGCACAGGCCCAAATCTTGTGGGCTGAATTTTTCCTGTTGGTTTGAGTTTCATCACCAAGCTGGTGATGGTTCTCATGGGTTGAACAAACACTTGGGAGCCCACTGCACAAAGCAGAAAGCTTAACAAAACCCACAGGTTTCAACCGGAGTTTTACCCCTGAGTTTAAACAAACCTCAAAGGGGCTTGAAATCACATGAGCCAGAAGCACTCCGTAGAGTAGGCAGTACCACTAGATACATTACAATGACCTCGCCAGAGATCTTGCATTACATCGTTACTCACGGCTGCTACCTGGCTTAGAGTGCGCACTTCCAATTTTGCATGCTCACTTTCAGATGCCATCATCTTCCATGGACTGAAACCAACAAAATAAGCCTGTCAAAACCCATGAGAACCAAACCCACAAGTCACACGGCTCTACTTCTGTTAATCATGGGCCAGATTCTGCCATGCTTACCAATGCTCAGTACCCCCTTACTCTACAAGTAGTCCTGTTCATTTCAAGGAAGATCATACTTAGTAAAAGAAAGGATAGCAGAATCTGGCTCCATACTGCTACGTAGATTTATTTTCCTTGCAGGAGAACTATGATATAACTGGTGTCCATCTCTTTGTACCCTAAGGCCGCAAATTCACTGGTACTGGGAACAAATCATGGATAAATCAATAACAAGTGTTAATTATGGTCCTAGAGTGAAATCCCACATCTTGGTGTGCTACACCAGGACGTGTTCACAGCTGTTATTTCCACTTGACATGGTGGTTTGGGATGTTGTGATCGATCCTGGAGATTCTCCAAGACGTGCACCATTGGGGGGGAAAGTGATGTGGTGTTTTTTTTTAAAGCTGTGTAAGACCCCAAATCATTCAAACAAGATATTTGAAAATATTTCTACTTTATTTATGTGCTTTGATCCTTTGATCCTGATTAAATGGGCAATATTAGGCCTCATCCAGAGTCTCGAAATGCTTCCCAACAGGCCATGGGCCAGATCTTCAGCTGATGTAAATTGGCATTTGAAGTCAGTGGCGCAACATCAGTTTAAAACAGCTGAGGATCTGGCCCTGTGACCTGAAATTCCTGGTTGAAAAAAGTGTCCATTGAATTCTGGATTTTTAATTCTCGTCATAGAGCACCCCTGAAATCAATTTGTCAGATTCAGTCACACTTATTCATGCTGTGTAGTACCATACTCCTAGTAGAGGTGGTAGAATCTAGCTCAGTGGGGCTACCTGTGGAATTAAGTAACTAAATGTGACCAAGGGTGATCTATATTATCTTACACAGGGGCCTATCCTCTCACCGTTTGTCACATTAAGTAGTATCTTGATTCCATAAGTAGGCATTATTTTAACTGTAACAAGCATCATAAGGTTAATCGCACAGACAACATGATAGAATGGAAGTATTTATAAAAGAAAATCAAGATTGCTAAAGAGCATCTTCTTCAGGGTCTTGAATAGAGGTGGTCAAAAAATGATACATTTCTTGCAAAAAAATGTCATTAAAAATGTTTTTAGCATCAAAAACTTTCTAAATTTGAAATGTTTTCAACCCACCTTCTCTGCTTCCCTGAACTACTCTGGTCTGTCAGATTCTCTCACTTCTTTAGGAGTTAATTGCTTTTCTTTGTCCCATTTTATTTTCTTTGTATCATCCGCGGACAGGTCAGGTTAGGAACATTTAGTGCACACTGGAGCTGTTACACATCTGTTTCACATCCAGATCCAATATGCCACTTCCCATCTGTCCCAGAAGTTGTATTTTGATGCAGCATTTCTGTACTGTTCTATTATATCAAAGCACCAAGAAAATGCTGAGGAAAGACGTATGGACAATATAGTTGAAGAGACAGGCCCAAAGCCCAACCTGCTTGAAAAATGCCACCTTGAAACTCTATCAGTAGCAGAGTTTCGGGATGAAGAGCCAGGGATGCAAACTTGTTTGCTGGCCAACCCTATGATAACAAACTCAATAAACTGGGTTTTCTTTGCAACAGCACATTGGCACATGCATAGAATCCTGGGGGGTCCATTTTAAACCCTGAAAGATGAAATGTCTGCCTGAGTAGAATTTGTGCCGTATGCTGGTGAGGGGTTCTCAAACTTTTCCATAATGTGAACCACATCTTAATATAGAGAGATTGTCTTGCCAGCCAGCTCTTCGCGGACCTGAGCAACTGGTCCATAGACCACCATTTGGGAACTTTCAACTTAGGGAATAAGCACTGTGCATAGGACAAACTCCATGGGTGTGTTGCTTCTTAGCACTTCTGAGGAGCTAATCCATTTTCCCTCTGTCTCTGCCTGCTTGTCTATTCAGAGGTCAAGTTGCTTTCTGGCTTACTAGAATGCAGTAGCTCTACAGGCCAGGTGGAGGGACAGTCCAGGTGGAGGGACAGTTCCAATTTAGACTTCGTTCTACAGCAGTAAGATGGGTGTCAGAGATCCAACAGAGGCTGGGGGAGGGGGGAATGAAGATGAGGGTCTGTAATTTACACCACCTCACGCATCACCACTGAATTTGGTCCCAAATGAGCCTGACCCTGAGCAACTCTTGTGTCCAACCAACAGATTCTTGCCTGGCTTCATGGCAACAACATAATTCAGCCTCAGGTTCGTGTGACGGTTTCGCACATTTGAGCTAACCTTTACACAAATCTGGTGGGTGTGCCAGGTCTAGGAAGTGACAGGAGTCCAGGAAAGTTTCCTGTGCCTTGCGGGTGGGTGGTGAATATTTCACGTGGCCCTGATGAGCTCTTCCAGGATATTTCACTCACAGAACATTTTTTCATCTTTTTTTTTTTTTTTAATTCCCTGTTGTCAGGCTGTTACTACAACTGCAGACAGGCTGCCATAATCTGACACCCTCTCCCCTGATACACACCTGCTAATGTGCTTACAGGCTGGGGAGAATCTGCCTGGGCCAGGAAAGCTGGGATCTGAATATTGTGAAGGTGGCTTAGCATAAAAGGCATTCATTAAGAGTTTTTTTACCTCACTTCCATTTATATAACCACTAATCCTCCTGCTGTCTAAGCTTCATGGCTCGTCCAATAGCGCTGATCTAGCATCGTCACTGTCCTCAAACTGGGTGAATTGAACTGGGCTTTCTCCAGAGCTCCCGCCACACAGCCTGTGACTAGACTGAGTCACTCATGGGGATTGTGGGATAGCGCCATCTTGTGGACCCTAAAGTTATCTCACAG
Source organism: Platysternon megacephalum (assembly GCA_003942145.1). Lineage (NCBI taxonomy): Eukaryota > Metazoa > Chordata > Testudines > Platysternidae > Platysternon > Platysternon megacephalum. Next base: position 1,506,121 of record QXTE01000277.1, read on the forward strand.
GAAGTAGACTAGGGAGAGACATGGAGAAAGGGTGCTTGAATCAGATACTGAAGCCTTCATCCTTCATCTTAGAATCATAGAAACATAGAATATCAGGGTTGGAAGGGACCTCAGGAGATCATCTAGTCCAACCCCCTGCTCAAAGCAGGACCAATCCCCAACTAAATCATCCCAATAGAATCATATCTTATTATCTCATTGTTAAGTAAAAGCATTTCGCTGACATTTGAGAGCCCTTGTTTTCTTGAGAACGCTGCACCGTCCGTCGGTTAGCATGATAAGGAGCATAGAATAAACCCTTTGATAGATAATCATTGAGCTCTCCGGGACATTACAGCTCTGCAGGTTTAAGAAGTGATTCCCCCATTTCATCGTTACACAATTGGCCTGGCTCATTCCAGCGTGGGGCACTCACTATCCTGGAAGGGTACCAGAACACCCGGTCAAAAAGGGACCCTCCCCGGCCCGGTGCAAATGAGCAAGTGAGGGTGGGGGACAGCGAGCAACGGAGGGAGGGGGGATGGAATGAGTGGGGCGGGGCCTTGGAGAAGGGGCGGGGCAAGGGTGTTTGGTTTTGTGTGATTAGAAAGTTGGCAACCCTATGACTGACAAGTGGTCTGATCCACTATGGCAAAACATCCCTATAATGCCAGCAAGGCCCACCAGATTTTCCCCTGAAGCAGGAGGCAATTTCCCTCGAATAAGACAACGTCAGGTGTTCTTTCACCCTGACTTTTGCCCTTGAATCAGCAGATGTTAACAGCCACAAGTTTCACAAACGTCAATGATTTTATTTGGAAAAAAAAAAAACAGAAATGAAAAAAAAAAAAAAACCCTCTCCTCTAGCTACAGCTCGCCTAAAATTAGTTTGGGGTTTACTAGACACATCGACTTCATGCTGCGAATGCTGAGTTACTTTCTGTGTTAAAAAAATATTATTGTTTACCTAACTGTTCTTCGGTGAGAAATGGGTGTCTGTTTCTTTAAACGGAGAGAGCTGAAGGCAGACAGAGTGGCTCCCAGCTTGTTTGCCGCCTGGGGGGGAGAGAGATGGAGAAGAGTGCATCCTGTTGTTGAGTAGAAAAGGAGACAGACGGACAGACAGACAGGAGGAAAGGGTCCCCCATGGATGTTTGCAAGAAGCTCTCTCTCCCTCCCCCACTTGGTCCTCTGCCTTCTCATTTTTAAACCGAAGCCCTGAGTTTTGCCAGTGCAGCCCAAGATAGAACAGGTTTATTAGCGACAAGAGATCTTTCTTCAGCCCAGCTCTGTGGGGAGCTATATTTCTGTGTAATGGAAGGGTCACAACAGACCCAGGCATTTAGAAAGATTTTATCCAGAAGATGGTATTATGACTGTTTCATAATTTAAGTCTCTGTTTATTTAAGCACTTGGGGGTTTAAAAACCAAAAAACCCTCTGCATGTCAGATCTGTGCTCTGGGCGCATGTGAATGGGATGGGACAGGACTCAGCAGAGGCTCAGCACCAGAGTTCAGGGAAAGTTGGTGGTTACCATTTGGATGATCAGAATCCATCACTGCCACCCCCAACCCAACGCGCACACACACAATTTCGCCCTAAGTTGCTCTATCATTCCAATGAATCTAAAAAGCCTTAAGCAAAGCTCAACCGTAACTGCTAAGACTCTGTTTCCCCCCCCCCCACACACACACACACACAAAAAACATAAATCAGCATCAGGCTTCACTCAAAACTCAGCCCAAAGTTCATTCCTGTCTTGGCCCAGGCACATTCACTCAAAACTCAGTCTAAGCTTCCCTATTTCGAATCCTGACTCCTTCCTATCTCAGCCCCACAGGCGTCTGCATATCTTGGACTCCTTTAGATTGAGCACCTAGTTCTCCAAAACATTGGAGAACGAGGTTCCAGTTATAGGGTTTGCAATAAAGCCTGAAGCCAAGACACTTCTGTCTGGTTTAGGGTTTTATTCCTTTTGGAATTGCACATTTTTACACTAAGGGTCAAACTTTCTGGGGTTGCCTCTAAAACGGCAGGTGCCATTTTCCACATTCGAGCGTTGAGCGTGCAACTTTTCTGCGCCCAAATCGTAACAACGATTTCATGCGTGATCAATGCATTTGTGCCTGCGAGTCAGGAAGCCGGGTGCCTAATTCATGTTTGATTTGCACATCCAGATAGTTTTCAAGTACAAATCTGAATGTTTGGGTGTATAAAATTGGGCCAGCCATTTGAGAGGTTTGACTAAGATCCCTTTGAAACCATGTCCTTAGGAATATACATTTGTGGGGCTCTTACAGTTGCACTCAAATGCAAAACCTTAGCTCCAATCTTGGCCAGATTAAGATATTTTACCAATTGATATGCTTAGTATTTGTATTACCCGTCGCACCTAGGAGTCGTAGTGATGGACCATGACCTTATTGTGCTAAGTGTTGTATCATACTCATACTGTTAAAGTCTACTGTGCATTACCGCAACCTAAAAACATCAGAGATCAGAGTAAAGGTTGGGTGTGACTAAGCTCCATAGACAGATAGATTTGTGTGATTGCACGTGTCAGCCTTTGAGAAGTGTGTGCATGAGTTAGGTATGACTGGGTTGTAAGGCATGTGAATCGAGCCGGGTCTGGACACTAGCATTGCAGTAACTGGTGATCTCCTCGATTTTTAGCATCTACTACGTCTGCTGTATAATTTACCCACCTCTGTCCCAACGTGGCTGCATATTACCACTGAAGTATAAATTTAATTGCTGAGTTCATCGATATGATTATGGGTATTATAAATGTCAGATTGCACCAGACTGTAAGCTCCTTAGGGCAGGGGCTTGTTATGTGTTTGCATAGCTCCTCCCACAACGGGGCCTCTGTAATAAAAATAGGAAGTAACAAAAATCCAAGTACAAAGGAAGGTGAACAAAGGGTGCATAAGCTATTGTCTAGTAAACAGCTCCGACTTGCTTTCTCTTTCCCTCACTCACAGTGCTGCCTGCCAGCCCCTGGTGGGGCAGATGAAAATGAGAAAGCCTTGGGCTAGAAATGGACAAACATTGTCTAGAGGCGAATGAGTTTCTTGCTGTCGTTTCATATATTTCCTTTTTTGTTTAATTGGGGGCACTGTGTATTCTAAGCAACTGTATTTAGCCATCTCTCTTGTTTGAGGGGTTTATTTCCCTGCATGTGCAATTTACCACATGTGCTATGGGGTTGCAATTCATTTCTCTCTTGGCTTAGCTCTGACATTCTGTGGGGATGGGCACCCTGCTGCTGGAAGCCAGCAGCCACAGGTGGTGTTCTCCTTACACCTGCTCTCCTGAGAGTAGGGCCCTGTATTTCACCAGCAAAGCTATTTGTGCAGATGAAACCAAATTAAAAGCAGGGGAGTAAATTAACTAGGTGTCTTTGAACACTCGTCAGATCTGGTCAATAGGAAACAAGGGGGCAATTGCAATGATGGAAATAGCCTCTACCAGCCCTTAGGCAGCCATGCATCTCAACCAGTGAAAGCAGAGAATGCCCTTTGGAGTAGAACTGAAGATGCTTGAGAGTTAGGTGTGTACTATGTATAAATAATCCAGGGCTCTTTAGTAATCTCAGGAGCCATTTCACTTCTTAGGGAGCTGTTGCCATTCCTCCCTAACAGGGGCCTTGCAATGGTCAGCCATGACTTTTTCACTCCCAGTCTACGTTCCAGCAATGCCCTCTACCTAGGGCGTCATTTGAAATCCGCCCATACAGCAGCTTGCTTCCTGAGTAGGGTGAGATGCTATGAGCATGTAACCTGTGCTGTGGGTAACTTACAGGTACCATTAGACCCTATAATGCCTGGAATAGCCTAGGAGCAGCTCATATGAGAGACCGATTTATACACCATCCCAACAGTTAAGATCCTCTAGGGAGGTCCTACTTTCAGTTTCCAAGTTAAAACACTCCAAGGCCGATACATTGCTTAGCAGAGGGCCTCCATCCTCAGAATTGTCTCCTCCTCGCTGTTCACCAGAGCATGAGTCTTGTGAGGTTGAGGTCAAGGCGTATTTATTTGTCCCATCATAAATTTCATGGTTTTATTGCATGGTAGAATCATGATTATCTGATATCACCAAAGGTTGTGTACTCAGGTGTCAACAGAGAGAGACAGAGACACTAGCAGGTTGAGTGTGGATATTGATTCTCCTGGACCTAAAGGTTGAGATTTTCCCTGACTGAAGGATGGGAATTGGGCATCCAAATCCTTAAGGTGGCTTTGAAAATATCAGTCCAAGCATAGAGCAACTAGAAGTTCTACCACTGATTTCAATCATCACAGGATTAACCTCCAGCTTTGTAAATAAGCAGCTGCCATGGCAATAGGAGGTATGAGTATCATTGAAATAAATAAATGCCTTTTTAATATCATTCAGCATGAGTTACCAGGCATGCTGGTCATGCCGTGAGCAAAGGAAACCAGAGTTTTCATTCTATGTCCTAAGTCACGTATTGCCTGGCAATGGTATAGGGAATGATTTGCTTAAACTTTACTGGTAAAAAGAGATGGGTTTGACATGAACTTGCAGATCCAAACATCCTGCAACTTCATAGGTTCCCAGATTTAAATCCCAGACCCAGATCTCACAGGCGACCCATCTCTATAACAGACTAAACAAAAAAAACAACAACTCAGGTGGAGATTTCCATTACCAGCTGGAGGATGTAGCCCAACAACTGGGAGCTGGCATTGAAATTCTTCACCCCAGATCTTTCCCCACCCTGATCTTATAGGGGTTCAAACTCCTGCTCCAGAGCTGGGTGCAAAGTTTGCATCTCAATCCAAAGGCTGAAGCAGACAGACATGCAAACAGGACAGTTTTCTCTTGGAGGAAATCTCCCACATCTCATTGGTCCTGTTGTGGTCTTTTCAAAGCGGCATCCCCCTAATTTTGATTGAAAATAACCCACCCAATTTAAGAGGAAAGTGGCCTTTTAACAAAAATTAAATAAAACTCAGCAGGGATGGTTTTATACTGTAGTAAGCAAACATTGGGTAAGCCTTGAAAATGCCTCAGGCACTGACAGAGGCCTGATGTCCACGCATGCTATAGATGAGCTGTATTAACCGGGTAATGAGAGTTACTGGATAGCATCATCTCTTTCATCAGCCCACATGAGGCTAAACATATGTAAAGCCAAAGAGCACATCTAGCTGCAGGTTCCTAATATTGTGTTTCTACTGTATTAATTTTACTAATTAAAATAAATCTTTCTTATGTACTGTAGACAAACAGTAATCAGGCCAAAAGGAGAAGGATCCAAAGACTAAGACAGTGGATAAGATAGAGGGGCCTACTTCCTCAGATGGTGTAAATCAATAGTTGTGGGAGTTTTGACTGAGCAAGGACTGAAGGATTTGGCCCATCGTGACTTTAAAGTGTTTCTCGCATTCTGGTCATTAGCCATATGTTTCAGTGCAATTGCACTTCCAGTGTCCCACAGAAATGTTTTGTGTGAGTCTGTGACACACTGAAGAGATAAATGGGAACTTCCACAAAAGAACAGCTGAGCTCCAGCCTCAGTTTTGTTTCCTCGTTGTTTATTCAGAACACTTGTTAAAACTCAGTCAAATATTCCCTCAAGGAGCAGCAGCTTCCATTATTTTATTTAGGAGAGAAAATTCCAAGTAGCAGTGGGTGTTGGGGGTTCAGTGTGGTGTTTGTATCTGTTCTATGTTCTCACCTGGAGGACAGTGTTCAATTTGATCTCAAAAATGACATCGCATAAGTGGAAGGGATTGAGAGAAGGCTACGAAAATGATGCATGGAAAGAGGTCTGTACGAAGAGAGATTCGGGAGAGGGGAACTGTTTGGTTTAGCAAGGAGACACATAAAAGGAGATTTGATAAATATATGCAAATTAATGAATGGTATAACGACAATAGGCTAAGTGCTCCTATTTACACATCCTTACAATTAATACTAATTAATTAATACCTAGCTCTTAGTACTTTTCATCCACAGATCTCAAAGCATATAGCAATGGAGGTAATATCTCCACTTTACAGATGGGGAAACTGAGGCAGGGGTGGTGAGGCAACTTACTCAAGGTCATCCTGCAAACCCCAGGAACAGAACCCAGGATTCCTGCATCCCTGCCCAGTGTTCTATCTGCTAGGCCACACTCCCTCCTATAATTAATGAACAAAGGCATATTCAACACAACTGAAAGGCAAAGCACTTTACGCTGATGGAGGGAAATGCTTTCTTTTTTATACAATGCCGAATTAGCCTGTGGAACTCATTGCCACAAAACACCACTGAAGCCAAGAGCTGAGAAGGATTTTTAAAAGTATTAGATAATTACATGGGAAAGGAGAACATCCACAGTTACATTAAATTATTTATTTTATTATTTGTTAATGAGAGACATAAACCCTCATGCTTCAGGGCATAAACCAACCTCTGGGGGGTAGGAAGGATCTTCCCCTCTAAGCAAGTTATTCCAAAAACATCCATGGCCAGGTTATTTGTCCCTATCGCTAATGTGGTGGCCAGCAGAGTCCGGATACTTGCGCTACCCTAGCCCCCTTCACGGTAACACTCTTGTCCAAACTGCACCCAGGCTGCAAAATATTCTGTTAGGGCCCAATCCTGAGAGATGCTGAGCACCATCTGCACAGGGCCGAGCATCCTCAACTGCCATGAACTTCATTCCCCTTGCATGACTGGGCCTTTCACTACTAGCAAACGTTTGAGAACTAAAGATGATGGGCCTGCTTCTGCTCCCATTGGCCTCCGGAGTGATCCCTGCTATGTGCCCACCCAGGGGAGTCAGGAGGTGTAAGCAGTCCCCTTATGCCCCTGGATATCCTCCCTGCATCCGCAGAACCCACATAGCAGGGAGAGCAGCTACTCCCTAACCCAAGCAGATAGAGTGCGGGGAGCAGGAGGAACGTTGGCTCCAGCCCCCTGGTGCACCACAGCTGACGCCAAGGACAAAGTGGTCTGTGCCACCGAAAGAACTGGCACAGACTAGTTCTCCCATGAGCAAGGGGAGAAAAGGGACCAGATTGTGAGTCCCAAAGTCACAATCCTATTCTGACCTGCTCCTGGAACTGCCACTTACTTCGACTGCCTTGTATGATTGAAATAAAGAGGAGTCATGGATACAGTAGATAGAGTACTACTTGTAGCTACATAGAGACATTTAAACACAGTACTTTCTCAGCACAAAAAATTGGCTTCTTGTCCACCTAAGGGATTTCAGCCTCCAACTCTCTTTTTGTAGCCATTCACCTTGCAGCAAGCTCAGTACCTTCAAACGCTGCCTACGAAACATTTTCAGCCCAGAAGCCGTTTTAATATTTTAAATGTTTTTCTCCAGCACTGCAGCAGCTGTACTATGTAAAATAAAAGACATTTTTCTCCCTGTCCCTGGGCAGCTCTAAAGCACCAAATGGTAAATAGGGAGGAAAAAAGAAAAGAAAAAAGTTTTGTTCCTGCCTTGGAACTTCTCCTAAATATCAAATATTAACCCCCCAAAATTCCCTCCAGGGCTATAGATTTGATGTTAGCAAAACTTCCTGTCTTGCTGAAAGGCTCTGAAACAGTCAGGGTTTAAAAATGAATTACTCCAATGAGAGAGCCTGCCTGAATAACTCCATTTCTGCAGCTGGACTGCTCCAACTTCAATTCAGATCCAGTCCATGTTAAAATATTGACTTGTGTTCTGTAACTTGGAACAGTTAGAAAAAAAAATCTATTGGGCTTTATTTCTTAATTTGTATTTTGCTTTCATGTGGCATTGCTGGGTGTAAGCCCAGAGTTTTGATTATGGAAATTGTAAGGCCAATGCAAATTTATGGTCAACAGGTCTGCACGATGGCAAGCTGTGGCCCTAACCACTCTTCCCATGCTGTCCCATGTCCCAACCCCTCCTTGGAGCGGTGGCAGGTTTTGGAGTTAAGATGAATGGGACAGTTCACAGCTCTTGGAGGCGTATTATCGCCTAGGCCGACAAGGCCTACGCCTAGGGCGGCAAATTTGCCGGGGCGGCAAATTTGAGCACCCCCGGAGAAGTTCCCCTGCTCCAGCTGCCTCCTCCGCGAGTGCGCCGCCGCTTCCTGTTTCTCTCCCCTCCCTCCCAGCGCTTGCGCCGCGAAACAGCTGTTTCGCGGGGCAGGGAGGGAGGGGAGAGAAACAGGAAGCGGCGGTGCGCTCGCANCAGGCTTCACTCAAAACTCAGCCCAAAGTTCATTCCTGTCTTGGCCCAGGCACATTCACTCAAAACTCAGTCTAAGCTTCCCTATTTCGAATCCTGACTCCTTCCTATCTCAGCCCCACAGGCGTCTGCATATCTTGGACTCCTTTAGATTGAGCACCTAGTTCTCCAAAACATTGGAGAACGAGGTTCCAGTTATAGGGTTTGCAATAAAGCCTGAAGCCAAGACACTTCTGTCTGGTTTAGGGTTTTATTCCTTTTGGAATTGCACATTTTTACACTAAGGGTCAAACTTTCTGGGGTTGCCTCTAAAACGGCAGGTGCCATTTTCCACATTCGAGCGTTGAGCGTGCAACTTTTCTGCGCCCAAATCGTAACAACGATTTCATGCGTGATCAATGCATTTGTGCCTGCGAGTCAGGAAGCCGGGTGCCTAATTCATGTTTGATTTGCACATCCAGATAGTTTTCAAGTACAAATCTGAATGTTTGGGTGTATAAAATTGGGCCAGCCATTTGAGAGGTTTGACTAAGATCCCTTTGAAACCATGTCCTTAGGAATATACATTTGTGGGGCTCTTACAGTTGCACTCAAATGCAAAACCTTAGCTCCAATCTTGGCCAGATTAAGATATTTTACCAATTGATATGCTTAGTATTTGTATTACCCGTCGCACCTAGGAGTCGTAGTGATGGACCATGACCTTATTGTGCTAAGTGTTGTATCATACTCATACTGTTAAAGTCTACTGTGCATTACCGCAACCTAAAAACATCAGAGATCAGAGTAAAGGTTGGGTGTGACTAAGCTCCATAGACAGATAGATTTGTGTGATTGCACGTGTCAGCCTTTGAGAAGTGTGTGCATGAGTTAGGTATGACTGGGTTGTAAGGCATGTGAATCGAGCCGGGTCTGGACACTAGCATTGCAGTAACTGGTGATCTCCTCGATTTTTAGCATCTACTACGTCTGCTGTATAATTTACCCACCTCTGTCCCAACGTGGCTGCATATTACCACTGAAGTATAAATTTAATTGCTGAGTTCATCGATATGATTATGGGTATTATAAATGTCAGATTGCACCAGACTGTAAGCTCCTTAGGGCAGGGGCTTGTTATGTGTTTGCATAGCTCCTCCCACAACGGGGCCTCTGTAATAAAAATAGGAAGTAACAAAAATCCAAGTACAAAGGAAGGTGAACAAAGGGTGCATAAGCTATTGTCTAGTAAACAGCTCCGACTTGCTTTCTCTTTCCCTCACTCACAGTGCTGCCTGCCAGCCCCTGGTGGGGCAGATGAAAATGAGAAAGCCTTGGGCTAGAAATGGACAAACATTGTCTAGAGGCGAATGAGTTTCTTGCTGTCGTTTCATATATTTCCTTTTTTGTTTAATTGGGGGCACTGTGTATTCTAAGCAACTGTATTTAGCCATCTCTCTTGTTTGAGGGGTTTATTTCCCTGCATGTGCAATTTACCACATGTGCTATGGGGTTGCAATTCATTTCTCTCTTGGCTTAGCTCTGACATTCTGTGGGGATGGGCACCCTGCTGCTGGAAGCCAGCAGCCACAGGTGGTGTTCTCCTTACACCTGCTCTCCTGAGAGTAGGGCCCTGTATTTCACCAGCAAAGCTATTTGTGCAGATGAAACCAAATTAAAAGCAGGGGAGTAAATTAACTAGGTGTCTTTGAACACTCGTCAGATCTGGTCAATAGGAAACAAGGGGGCAATTGCAATGATGGAAATAGCCTCTACCAGCCCTTAGGCAGCCATGCATCTCAACCAGTGAAAGCAGAGAATGCCCTTTGGAGTAGAACTGAAGATGCTTGAGAGTTAGGTGTGTACTATGTATAAATAATCCAGGGCTCTTTAGTAATCTCAGGAGCCATTTCACTTCTTAGGGAGCTGTTGCCATTCCTCCCTAACAGGGGCCTTGCAATGGTCAGCCATGACTTTTTCACTCCCAGTCTACGTTCCAGCAATGCCCTCTACCTAGGGCGTCATTTGAAATCCGCCCATACAGCAGCTTGCTTCCTGAGTAGGGTGAGATGCTATGAGCATGTAACCTGTGCTGTGGGTAACTTACAGGTACCATTAGACCCTATAATGCCTGGAATAGCCTAGGAGCAGCTCATATGAGAGACCGATTTATACACCATCCCAACAGTTAAGATCCTCTAGGGAGGTCCTACTTTCAGTTTCCAAGTTAAAACACTCCAAGGCCGATACATTGCTTAGCAGAGGGCCTCCATCCTCAGAATTGTCTCCTCCTCGCTGTTCACCAGAGCATGAGTCTTGTGAGGTTGAGGTCAAGGCGTATTTATTTGTCCCATCATAAATTTCATGGTTTTATTGCATGGTAGAATCATGATTATCTGATATCACCAAAGGTTGTGTACTCAGGTGTCAACAGAGAGAGACAGAGACACTAGCAGGTTGAGTGTGGATATTGATTCTCCTGGACCTAAAGGTTGAGATTTTCCCTGACTGAAGGATGGGAATTGGGCATCCAAATCCTTAAGGTGGCTTTGAAAATATCAGTCCAAGCATAGAGCAACTAGAAGTTCTACCACTGATTTCAATCATCACAGGATTAACCTCCAGCTTTGTAAATAAGCAGCTGCCATGGCAATAGGAGGTATGAGTATCATTGAAATAAATAAATGCCTTTTTAATATCATTCAGCATGAGTTACCAGGCATGCTGGTCATGCCGTGAGCAAAGGAAACCAGAGTTTTCATTCTATGTCCTAAGTCACGTATTGCCTGGCAATGGTATAGGGAATGATTTGCTTAAACTTTACTGGTAAAAAGAGATGGGTTTGACATGAACTTGCAGATCCAAACATCCTGCAACTTCATAGGTTCCCAGATTTAAATCCCAGACCCAGATCTCACAGGCGACCCATCTCTATAACAGACTAAACAAAAAAAACAACAACTCAGGTGGAGATTTCCATTACCAGCTGGAGGATGTAGCCCAACAACTGGGAGCTGGCATTGAAATTCTTCACCCCAGATCTTTCCCCACCCTGATCTTATAGGGGTTCAAACTCCTGCTCCAGAGCTGGGTGCAAAGTTTGCATCTCAATCCAAAGGCTGAAGCAGACAGACATGCAAACAGGACAGTTTTCTCTTGGAGGAAATCTCCCACATCTCATTGGTCCTGTTGTGGTCTTTTCAAAGCGGCATCCCCCTAATTTTGATTGAAAATAACCCACCCAATTTAAGAGGAAAGTGGCCTTTTAACAAAAATTAAATAAAACTCAGCAGGGATGGTTTTATACTGTAGTAAGCAAACATTGGGTAAGCCTTGAAAATGCCTCAGGCACTGACAGAGGCCTGATGTCCACGCATGCTATAGATGAGCTGTATTAACCGGGTAATGAGAGTTACTGGATAGCATCATCTCTTTCATCAGCCCACATGAGGCTAAACATATGTAAAGCCAAAGAGCACATCTAGCTGCAGGTTCCTAATATTGTGTTTCTACTGTATTAATTTTACTAATTAAAATAAATCTTTCTTATGTACTGTAGACAAACAGTAATCAGGCCAAAAGGAGAAGGATCCAAAGACTAAGACAGTGGATAAGATAGAGGGGCCTACTTCCTCAGATGGTGTAAATCAATAGTTGTGGGAGTTTTGACTGAGCAAGGACTGAAGGATTTGGCCCATCGTGACTTTAAAGTGTTTCTCGCATTCTGGTCATTAGCCATATGTTTCAGTGCAATTGCACTTCCAGTGTCCCACAGAAATGTTTTGTGTGAGTCTGTGACACACTGAAGAGATAAATGGGAACTTCCACAAAAGAACAGCTGAGCTCCAGCCTCAGTTTTGTTTCCTCGTTGTTTATTCAGAACACTTGTTAAAACTCAGTCAAATATTCCCTCAAGGAGCAGCAGCTTCCATTATTTTATTTAGGAGAGAAAATTCCAAGTAGCAGTGGGTGTTGGGGGTTCAGTGTGGTGTTTGTATCTGTTCTATGTTCTCACCTGGAGGACAGTGTTCAATTTGATCTCAAAAATGACATCGCATAAGTGGAAGGGATTGAGAGAAGGCTACGAAAATGATGCATGGAAAGAGGTCTGTACGAAGAGAGATTCGGGAGAGGGGAACTGTTTGGTTTAGCAAGGAGACACATAAAAGGAGATTTGATAAATATATGCAAATTAATGAATGGTATAACGACAATAGGCTAAGTGCTCCTATTTACACATCCTTACAATTAATACTAATTAATTAATACCTAGCTCTTAGTACTTTTCATCCACAGATCTCAAAGCATATAGCAATGGAGGTAATATCTCCACTTTACAGATGGGGAAACTGAGGCAGGGGTGGTGAGGCAACTTACTCAAGGTCATCCTGCAAACCCCAGGAACAGAACCCAGGATTCCTGCATCCCTGCCCAGTGTTCTATCTGCTAGGCCACACTCCCTCCTATAATTAATGAACAAAGGCATATTCAACACAACTGAAAGGCAAAGCACTTTACGCTGATGGAGGGAAATGCTTTCTTTTTTATACAATGCCGAATTAGCCTGTGGAACTCATTGCCACAAAACACCACTGAAGCCAAGAGCTGAGAAGGATTTTTAAAAGTATTAGATAATTACATGGGAAAGGAGAACATCCACAGTTACATTAAATTATTTATTTTATTATTTGTTAATGAGAGACATAAACCCTCATGCTTCAGGGCATAAACCAACCTCTGGGGGGTAGGAAGGATCTTCCCCTCTAAGCAAGTTATTCCAAAAACATCCATGGCCAGGTTATTTGTCCCTATCGCTAATGTGGTGGCCAGCAGAGTCCGGATACTTGCGCTACCCTAGCCCCCTTCACGGTAACACTCTTGTCCAAACTGCACCCAGGCTGCAAAATATTCTGTTAGGGCCCAATCCTGAGAGATGCTGAGCACCATCTGCACAGGGCCGAGCATCCTCAACTGCCATGAACTTCATTCCCCTTGCATGACTGGGCCTTTCACTACTAGCAAACGTTTGAGAACTAAAGATGATGGGCCTGCTTCTGCTCCCATTGGCCTCCGGAGTGATCCCTGCTATGTGCCCACCCAGGGGAGTCAGGAGGTGTAAGCAGTCCCCTTATGCCCCTGGATATCCTCCCTGCATCCGCAGAACCCACATAGCAGGGAGAGCAGCTACTCCCTAACCCAAGCAGATAGAGTGCGGGGAGCAGGAGGAACGTTGGCTCCAGCCCCCTGGTGCACCACAGCTGACGCCAAGGACAAAGTGGTCTGTGCCACCGAAAGAACTGGCACAGACTAATTCTCCCATGAGCAAGGGGAGAAAAGGGACCAGATTGTGAGTCCCAAAGTCACAATCCTATTCTGACCTGCTCCTGGAACTGCCACTTACTTCGACTGCCTTGTATGATTGAAATAAAGAGGAGTCATGGATACAGTAGATAGAGTACTACTTGTAGCTACATAGAGACATTTAAACACAGTACTTTCTCAGCACAAAAAATTGGCTTCTTGTCCACCTAAGGGATTTCAGCCTCCAACTCTCTTTTTGTAGCCATTCACCTTGCAGCAAGCTCAGGACCTTCAAACGCTGCCTACGAAACATTTTCAGCCCAGAAGCCGTTTTAATATTTTAAATGTTTTTCTCCAGCACTGCAGCAGCTGTACTATGTAAAATAAAAGACATTTTTCTCCCTGTCCCTGGGCAGCTCTAAAGCACCAAATGGTAAATAGGGAGGAAAAAAGAAAAGAAAAAAGTTTTGTTCCTGCCTTGGAACTTCTCCTAAATATCAAATATTAACCCCCCAAAATTCCCTCCAGGGCTATAGATTTGATGTTAGCAAAACTTCCTGTCTTGCTGAAAGGCTCTGAAACAGTCAGGGTTTAAAAATGAATTACTCCAATGAGAAAGCATGCCTGAATAACTCCATTTCTGCAGCTGGACTGCTCCAACTTCAATTCAGATCCAGTCCATGTTAAAATATTGACTTGTGTTCTGTAACTTGGAACAGTTAGAAAAAAAAATCTATTGGGCTTTATTTCTTAATTTGTATTTTGCTTTCATGTGGCATTGCTGGGTGTAAGCCCAGAGTTTTGATTATGGAAATTGTAAGGCCAATGCAAATTTATGGTCAACAGGTCTGCACGATGGCAAGCTGTGGCCCTAAGCACTCTTCCCATGCTGTCCCATGTCCCCACCCCTTCTTGGAGCGGTGGCAGGTTTTGGAGTTAAGATGAATGGGACAGTTCACACCTCTTGGAGGCATATTATCGCCTAGGCCAACAAGGCCTAGGCCTAGGGCGGCAAATTTGAGCACCCCCGGAGAAGTTCCCCTGCTCCAGCTGCCTCCTCCGCGAGCGCGCCGCCGCTTCCTGTTTCTCTCCCCTCCCTCCCAGCGCTTGCACCGCGAAACAGCTGTTTCGCGGGGCAGGGAGGGAGGGGAGAGAAACAGGAAGCGGCGGCACGCTCGCGGAAGAGGCAGCTGGAGCAGGGGAACTTCTCCGCAGCTGTTTCGCTGGTCAGAGAGGGAGGGAGGAGGAGGGGGAACGCGGCGTGCTGGGGAAGAGGCGGGGCTGGGGCGGGGATTTGGGGAAGGGTTGCAATAGGGGCACGGAGGGGGCGGAGTTAGGGCGGGACTTTGGGGAAGGGGTGGAGTCGGGGCGGGGCCAGGGGCGGCAAAATTTTTAATCTGCCCCTGGAGCTATTGTTTCAGGCTGCCTGCAGATTCAGGCAGACATCCATTGTACTCAAATCACATTTTCAAGCTTTTCTTTGCATTCACCAGGACTAGAAATTTTTTTTTAAATGAGCTGAAATTCTGATCTCATCACGTGACTCCAGGAGCTGGGGTTGGATAGTAGCTATGCTTTAATCCAGACCAGACAGTACTTTTAATACCCTTTTTCAACCAGTTGGCAACTTCTGTACTAACAAGTAAATGAAGTTCCTGCTTTTTCCAACAGTGCATTTGGCTGGGTTGTTTTAATGTTTATTATGGTTGCACATGGGGCATTATTGGAGATCAAGGCTCCATTGTGTTGGGCACTGTACAATAAGAGAGAGTGCCTGGCCCAAATCCAAGTAAACAAGGAAGGATTATCATCTTCATTTCACACATGGGGAACTGGGGCAGAGAGAGGTTAAGTGACTTGTCCTGGGTCACACAGGAAGTCTGTGGCAGAGCTGGGAGTGGAGCCCAGAATTCCTAAACCTCAGCTTAGTGCATGAACCCCAAAAGTCTCCCTCCTCTCCACTTTGAGATCTAAAATGACAAAAATGAACAAAGCCTTTTCATTGCCTAAGGGCTTTATTAATTTTACCCAAAGAAGCCTCATAGCACTCATGTGAAGCAGGCAAGTGAGGATTATTATCAGCATTTAAAGATGGGGAAAGTGAAGCAGGGAGGTTGATGGACTTGGGAGAGGCAGAGTCTGAGCTCGGATGCTGGAGGCCCTCACTCTGAGTCCTGTGCTTAGGCCACTAGATCACACCTCCCTCAATCACATAATACAGTTGGCCAGATTCTCTGATGCAGTGCAGCCACTGGATACTACACTGCCAGCACAATCCGGCCCGAGTCAGTGTAACCAGGAAGGATCACCCTAGCATGGGTGAGCCTCTGGTGGTGCATAGCTGCCTAGAGGCTCTTTCCTCCTCATTGCTGAGGGTGTAGCTAAAAAGGGAGGATGCAGCTCCTGATCCCCAGCTGTGTTTTCTGTTCCTTGAGGGTTTCTAGCAGCCAGTGGCCACTCTAGCTATAGGCAAACTAGGCAGCTGCCTAGGGTGTCTGATTCCTGAGGCACTAGACTTCTGGGTGGTGTTGCAATCTGGCACACGAGGTTGCAGACCCCTCAAATTCCCACACACACTTTTGCAGTCCTTCCGGCACCCTTGGAGGGCAGTGGCATGCTGAAGTTTTACCTAGGGCAGCAGATTTTCCTGAGCGGCCTCTGCTAGCAGCCAGTTGCTCTAACATGTTGCAGCGGGACCGGGGTAGCAATAGAATCAGGGGAGCTGTAAGCCAGCTTTGTGTATGTGCAGTCGGACTTGCATTGTGTGAAGCTGGGTTGTGCCTGTGGAATGGGGCCCAAGATCTGCTCAGTGAATGCCTGGGGTGGGGTGTGATTCTTTCATTAGCTGCCATTTTGTTGCTTCTTACCAGAACACAATCCAGGGATGGCTTCCATTTGTGGATTTGTCTTAGGGCCCAGTCCTGCAATAGGTCCTGAGCAGGCCCATTGAATTCCCTGGGACTACCACACGGGTAGAATTACTCATGTGCTTAAGATCTTGTAGGAGTGGGCCCTAAGGAATTCTGTTTCTAAATTCCAGATCAGGCTTGAAGCGTTGATCTAGTTACTTTGAAACCAGTGATGTTTTATTGCTGTGTTGTTCGAGGTTTTTCCTCTACTTTGCCTCGATACATTTGACAGATGCTTCATAAAAACACTCGCGTTATAGCACAAAATAGTATGTATGATGTCGAATAGCAAATATATTATAGTACTGTATAGAAGAGCACAGTATTATAGCATAGCATAGAATGGATTTCTATGAACAATTCTCTGTAAGTCTAGTTCTTGACCATGTGGCCGGTCCATATATGGGACAAAGGAGAGTGTCATCTGATACCCATAGTCTGTTTTCTGTGCAGAAATCTGTCCTTATTTAACCCTAACTACATGTCAGTATGCTTCCAGGAACTTCTTGCTTTGCGAACATAACATTTTAAAGGATTTTTTTTTTTTAAGTCAGTGCAGTTTCATGTTTAGAAGAGTGAGGCACCCAACACATCCTACTCTGAGTAGGGTTCTTTGATCGGTTGTGATGCTGCCTGAATGGTAAATATATCCTCAGACTCAGAGTAAATATTCAATGGCATGTAACTCAGGTATAAAGGAGTAAATTTTACACAAGTTGGCCACAGACGCCTTGTCATTTCCCAGTAAATTAAAGGGTCTTCCATTGGACCTATAAATTTATCATACTAGTATTCTTCCATGACTACAGAAACAGACTGACCCTGTTTTGATAGAGTGTTCCATTCCCTCCAGATAACAAGAGCTCCATGCTGTTCATGTGTGTACCACGGCACCTATAAATTGAGAACTAAACCTTTTTTGCTGCTGCTCTCAGTGTTAGTCTTTCTGTTTTACTGACTGGTAGTTTTTTTTCCAGACCCTTGATCAGATCCTCTGCCAGAAAAAAAGCCTTCCCATGTGCTCTCCCAGCTACTCACAGGCATGGAAACCATAGCCCTATGCCAGAAGCACTGCCGTTCCCAAACCAAGCTTCTTTCTCCCATAAAGAAGTACACAGTGGGTTACTCAGCGTGGTGCAAGATGCCTAACTGCTGTTACAAGGTTCTCTGTTTTAATACCCACTCTCAGCTATGCTGGTGTAAGGCTGAAGTAATTCCACTGAAATCACTAGTGTTACTCTGGCTTTACCTCAGTGTCACTGAGTCCTGAATTTGGCCCTCATTTGTTTTGCTTAGGGCTACACTATTTTTTGCTTAGGGTTACACTAGATCTTGTTACATCCTTCCCCTCCTTACAACACTGTGAAGGGCAGATTCCCAAGGTGCCAGCAAAGGGTCTGGTGGCAGCAGAAGCAGGAGGGGTGGAATGTGGGATGTGTTCTGTTGATGGTGCACTCCTCGCACTGAAAAGAGCTCAGTCGGTAATCCTGGCATGCCAGTGCACAAGGGGCAGGTGGGGGTGGGACACAGCTGAGGTGGGGCCAGTGGATCTGCTGCTATACAGAACCTCCTGTTTGATGCCGCTCTGTGGTGGGAACATTTAACAGGCCGTGGAGGCTACAACACAGGTTGGGCAGCAGTTGCCTCCAGGGGACAGTTCTGCTATTGCTCTAGAGCAGGGGTAGGCAACCTATGGCACACATGCCGAAGGTGGCACGCGAGCTGATTTTCAGTGGCACTCACACTGCCTGGGTCCTGGCCACCGGTCCGGGGGGCTCTGCATTTTAATTTAATTTTAAATTAAGCTTCTATAACATTTTAAAAACCTTTTTTACTTTATATCAACAATAGTTTAGTTATATATTATAGACTTATAGAAAGAGACCTTCTAAAAACGTTAAAATGTATTACTGGCACACGAGACCTTAAATTCGAGTGAATAAATGAAGACTCGGCACCCCACTTCTGAAAGGTTGCCGACCCCAGCTCTATAGCCTGGGGGTGAGGATTCCTTCTTTCCAAGGCCCTTCCCCATGGATCTGCCCAGCTCCCCACGGGGTGTTGTCATTCAGAGAAGGTTCACATCTGCAGGACATTCCCCACCCCAAACACAGAGCATTACAAATATCACCAAGGCAGACATGTTAATATAAAAACAGCTGCACAACTGCCATATTCACACAATTACCGCGGATTAGATTGTGATAGAGCACCATTTATTTTTATTTTGGCAGATTAGCCAAAGTGGGTTAAATAACTGCAAATCTTGTATGATAACAAGGCCTTTGTATTTTAACATTCCGCTTTTTTACAGGAAGTTAGCAAACTTCAGCTCTGATTTGTGTGAGCGTGTGTGTGTGTGTGTGTGTGTGNTTGTATTTTAACATTCCGCTTTTTTACAGGAAGTTAGCAAACTTCAGCTCTGATTTGTGTGAGCGTGTGTGTGTGTGTGTGTATGTATGTATATAGCACAGTTAGGGGATCATGCTGCAAAAACTGATGGCATAGTGTAGTAACGAATGGTGCCAACCGTTTCAAAATGTGCACACAGATCTCCAGGCCAGGTCCTCAGTTGGTGTAAATAGGTGACGATCCACCGCAATCAGCCAAGCGTTTTAAAGGCAGACATGGAGGCCCAGATCCACAAAGGTATTTAAGCTTCTAACATCCAGTGAAATCAGTTGAAGTTAGGATCCTAAATACCTCTGTGGATCTGGGCTAGACAGTTTAAGTGACTTCCCCATGGTCACACAGCCAATCAGTGGTAAACCCAGCATAACCTGCTGGTCAGTCTATATTAGACATCCTCCTCTGCAGCTGATGCACAGAGGATGTGTGTCCATTACAGCGTTGGGCTCTTTAGCTGAATGTGTAGCTCTTCGCATTTTCAGTTTCTGGGGCCCTTGGTTCCATCTCTGATGTTCATAGAATGTCAGGGTTGGAAGGGACCTCAGGAGATCATCTAGTCCAACCCACTGCTCAAAGCAGGACCAATCCCCAGACAGATTTTTGCCCCAGATCCCTAAATGGCCCCCTCAAGGATCGAACTCACAACCCTGGGTTTAGCAGGTCATTGCTCAAACCACTGAGCTATCCCTCCCCAAAGAGGGCTGCTGANTCCATTACAGCGTTGGGCTCTTTAGCTGAATGTGTAGCTCTTCGCATTTTCAGTTTCTGGGGCCCTTGGTTCCATCTCTGATGTTCATAGAATGTCAGGGTTGGAAGGGACCTCAGGAGATCATCTAGTCCAACCCACTGCTCAAAGCAGGACCAATCCCCAGACAGATTTTTGCCCCAGATCCCTAAATGGCCCCCTCAAGGATTGAACTCACAACCCTGGGTTTAGCAGGTCATTGCTCAAACCACTGAGCTATCCCTCCCCCAAGAGGGCTGCTGTCACACCAGGAAGTGAATACAATCCTCTGATTTAACTACTGGGCAATACTGCCTCATTAAAATACTTGTCATAAGAAATAGGCTGAATAATTGTAATGACCTGATCCTGCAAACACTCAAGTACATGAGTATTACTTACCTGAGTAGTCCTATTGATTATGGGACTACTCACATGCATGTTTCCAGGATTATGAGGTTATATGGTAGAATATAGTCCTGGGCTCTACTTCTGTGATCTTTGTATCATACTGCATTTCACCTGATTAAACACCCCAGTTGCCTTGGGCCAGGCATGGTGTCCGTATAGCACAGGTGCTACGCATCTGATTGACCAGACAAGCTGTAGAACTTGTTCTCATCTCGTTTTTACAAGTGCATCTCAGAGTCACTCCAATGAAGCAATCGGAGCAGTGCTATGGTTTGTGGGGCGCTGCACATTCTGTGTAACTGGGCAAGAAGTGCTCTTTATTCTGCAAAATTCAAACCCAGGCAACAATCTACCCTGATTATCTCTATCCTGTGTCTAGACCTCTGTCCTGAAGTCATCCCATTGGGCTTTGACAGAGATCATGTGGGACATCCTGTTCCACGTGTACTGAAGGAGATAGGCACCAGTGAAGCCTTGGATCCTACCACCCGCAAAGTTGGAAAAGATTGAACCTGACCGTTGCCACTGTCCCCCCTTTCTATAATAGATTGATTTAAAACCCCGGGCAGCTCAGACACGTTTGAGGCTTGGCCCATCCCTAGGCCTGCATACTCTTGGCTTGATGCTGGATCAAGACTAGTTACTGGCAAACCCATTTGATAAAATAAGATAATTTACCTTAATTCAGACCTTAATTAACCTTTTGTCATTTTGGTTGGTTGGTTGTTTTTTTCATGTTTGTGTACATCTTCATCTCCTGGACCTGAAAAAGGACTAAAATCTCTGCAGAGCTCTCACCATTTCTAACCATGTATCCGACAACTCAAGACACGCTGTTCTCACAAGATTTTCTAGCCCTTTTTCTACACCTTAACGAGTTCAGATAACCTTCCAACTTTGTGGATGCTTCTTTAGGATGAGACTTAAAACCAAAGTCCACTCCTGACCCCTTTTGGTCATTAAAGGATAAGCCTCCCCTTCGCCTCCCCGCCCCCCTCAATATCTTAGCTAGATTCCCACTCATGTAAATACATTCCACCAACCTAAATACCAATTGATGTTATTATTACATACATAGTGTACCAGAGAACAGCAGAACTCTGCATTCAGAATAATCTCTACTCCACAGGCTTTGAACCATTGCAGACTGTATAAACTAGAGCTGCAAATTCTGAAAAACTGCTTTCCATGAACACTAGTCCAAATTTTTAAATGCATGTGCTTTGGCTGTGTTCACGCCTCTTTTGTGTTTGCTTTTCACAGATGTTCTAGGATGGAATTTTAAGTGAATCTAAGCCACTAACTGGCTTTCAATGGGACTTGACTCTAGCAAGTAAGTATTCCTAGTGCAAATACTCACGAAAGGAGAATAATTTCAAGTAGCCAAAGGATTTGAGGAAATCACAATCTGCTCACAGCCCTGCTACAAACAAACTAAAAAATCAACATTAATTGAATAATGTATTGGTTATGAATTGTTTGTCTAGCACTCATCCAAAGAGACATATTAGATTATAACGTACAGGTCTGTCGCATCTTAGGCGCATTTAACATGTGCGGTTTCAGCTTTACACGGTCGGCAAAAACAAAAACAAAAAACAAAAAAAGAGAAAAATAACAATTTAAATACTGTTTCTGTAGTGCGGGCGATTCCGCCCGCCATTACACTCAATGTAATTTTGACTATGCGTGGTTTTCGCTTTAGGCGCTGACTGCAGAACGTAACCCCAGCGTAAGATGAGACAGACCTGTATAGGTTATGGGGTTCTCAACCTTGGGGTCATGACCAGGTCCAGTAGGATCATGACCGCCCTCATTTTTTATGGCTAAATGGGAGGAGGTGCCAAAAATAATGAACAAAGGTCCTGAAACTTTTTTCCCTTGTAATATGGGGTCACAGAATGGCAAGTTTGAGACTCGGTGCTCTAGTGCTATCTCAGGACTTGTCTACTCGATGCCGTGGTCTGGACTACAGGGGTGTGAATTGTAGTGCACTCTAACTGCCCCATGTTGGCCCTGCAGGTGTGAATGAAAAGCTACCTAGTATGCCAACGTGTATACCAACACAGCCCTGTTGAAACAGGACTACATCAAAGCAAATTAGGTACCTTTGAGTTTGCACCAGCAGGGTCTACTCAGGGAAGTTAGAGTACAACAGCATGCTCTAGAGTTCACATCCTCAGGGTGACCAGACAGCAAGTGTGAAAAATCAGGACGGGGGTGGGGGGTAATAGGAGCCTATATAAGAAAAAGACCCAAAAATCAGGACTGTCCCTATAAAATCGGGACATCTGGTCACCCTATCCCCATAGTCTGGTCACCCTATCCCTACAGTGCCGTGTTGACAAGTCCTAAATCATCTCCATAGTAATTCACATCACCACAGTTATTCTTTACTTCCTGTCCTAAACCACTGGGTAGTATTGCTGTGCCGTGTTAAGCAATTGCTCAATTCAACCCAGAAGTGGCTGGACTTCGCTGTCTGGGAAATTATTGCTATATAACAGTGCAGAGTTTGTACAGAACCCAGACCTACATGACTTTAATACATGCAACTCCTATTTAAACCCATAAAAAGAGGGCTTGCTGGATTAGACCTTAATGTAATGAAGCTACGTCTACACTGCAGCTAGGAGCATGCCTCCCAGCTTGGGTAGACAGACTCGCGCTAGATTTGCTCAAACTGACGCACTAAAAATGGCAGGGTGGACATTGCAGCATGGGCTAGCTTCCTGACTCCATAGGTCCGAGCTCAGGTGGCTCATCTGAGCTGCTGCTTGTGTCACAACATCCACGTTGCTATCTTTAGCCCGTTAGCTCAAGCAAAGCTACTGTGAGTCTGTCTGCCTTGGCTGGGAGGCACGCGCCCAGCTTCAGAGTTCTTCTATCAGGTCAATATGATTGTTGTTGCCAGTAAACCACATAAATTCAGCAGCGGCTCAGATCTTGACTAGCAATGATTATGTTGTCCAGTGAGAAGGGCATGGGGCTAAGAGCAAGGAATTCCTGAGTTCTAATCCTATAGCTCCTCCACTGACTCTTTATCTGACATTTGGACAAGTCATTTCAACTTGGATTTCCTAAGGGAGTTGGCTCCTTTGAAAATTCCAGACGTGATCTTTCTTTTTCCTAGTTTCTTCATGTGTAAATTGGAGGTTAGTAATATTTCCCTACCTATTTCACAGGGGCAATGTGACTTTGACTGGAAACTCTTTGGGGCACAGTCAATCGTTTTGATATATGTGTGTACAGCGCCTGGTGCTGCGGGGCCCCGATCTTTGACTGGGGCCACCAAATGCTATCAAAATTCAACTGTTATAATAAATAGCAATCATATAATGTTCATACCACACTTGGAAAATGCAAAACACTATCTACATTCTGGGTTATTCTGCAGCTTATCGTTAATAATGAAGTACTGAAGATGGCACAATGTGAATCCATTCTGGTGGCGAAGATTTTAACAGGAGCACAAAATGGCATCTCTGGAATCTAGTGTCAAAATGCAAAGTAAAAGGTAACAGTAAATAATCAGGAGCTGCTACAGTTCCCGTGCGAAAAATAGAAAAGGAACCATTCAAGCATTTTTTTATGGCATTGCCACTGGCACCAAGATGTGACCAGAGATAGACCCACAATTAAGCCCATATTCACAGGAATCTTGGATCCAAAGGGGGGGAATGTTTAACCACTCTCTCTAGGTTTGGGTTGCTTAAAAAGAAAAGTGACTTTTTATTTCAGTATCTGAACTCTTTGGGAAGAGGGCGCACATGGAATACGAAAAAAAAAAAAAAAAAAGGTATCAGGCAAGACTGCCCTTTCAAAATCAAGTATATGCTCCAATTTGTATGCAGAAACAGTGACATCTAGTGGTCAGTTAGTTTACTCACAGGTCTGCACCAACCCTCATTCCAGTTTCAAGGCAGAGAAGGCAGAATGGGATCAGGAATATTGAATATAAAACAAGTTAAACGACCATAAAACCAAACAAAAACATCGGGTTCATTTCTTGCCTAGATGAAAGCTTTTCCCAAGTCTTTCCAAGCCTCTCCTGTAAGAGCTTCTGGAAACCATCTATTCTGCTGAACTTTCCATCTTCAGTGTTGACACAGCTACTCTGCGTTCACCTTCATAGCCCTTGTTCATACTGTGTTTAACTGTGTTATACCCTGTCATGCCTGTAAGTTCCATGGAGGAGGGATCCTGTTCTTTGTCGAGCACATCATGGCTTCTTAAAAATCATTTAGATAGCTTTTTGCACCCCTCTGTGTTGGTGTCTTCATAGCAGCCAGCAAGCTGCAGCTATGCCTCAGACTTCCTTTGTTAGCCATGATCTTTGCTACTGCTGAGCAAGCTTCTGAAGGGTCGGAAGTCAGATATGATTTGGGTATGTTCAGTTCTTAGGCCAGATCCTCAGCTGTTGTGGGTCCATTGACTTCAGTGGAGCTACACCAATTTACACCAGCTGAGGACCTAGCTTCTTAAATCTGCAGAAGTAGGTTGGAAATCTTGAGAAGTGATTATCTATCATCTAGATAGACTGAGATCATCTCCTTGACTGAGATCATCTTCACAGCATTTAAGTGTCTTACACAAATTATCAAAGTATCTAAAGACACTGCTATGGCCCGGTCTGGTTTCCTCTCTCCTTCCCTTTAGGCCATCATGGTTAATTCTCTCTTCTTCCTTCTGTTTTCTCTCCCCTTATTCTACCTGCTCAGATTTCCTGTAAGGTTTCTGGTACTTTGTACCTCTCAACAGGCCAGGAACACCTCCAGAACAGCTCCCCATATCTTTCATCAGTTCAGTGTCCAGTCCCAGTAAGGACCAGGAGTTGCAGATGCATGTGATGGTGAGTTTGGTTTAATAAAGTATTTGGAACTTTGGAAGTCCAGGAAGGGTTACATATGGTTTGGTTTGCGTTTCAGTGTCAGTGTGGGTTGATTCGTCTATACCCTGTTGTCTCATCCCCAGTATGCACAAAGTTAATGAAAACGCAGAAATCAGACCACCTATGTATGCAAAAGGAAGCAGCCCAGGATTTCCCCCCTTAGATAATGGTAGAGAGGCAGCATAACCCCGGGTTGTGTGAGGCACTAAGCTGAGACTCGGAATACCTGAGTTCCATTTCTAGCTCTGCCACTGATATGCGTGTGGCCTTGAGCAACTCGCTTCACCTCTCTGTCTCCATTTCTCTGTTTGTAAAAGGAGGGATAATGCTCCTTGGCTATTTTTGGAGAGAGTCTTGAGCTCCTCAGATGAGAATTATTATCTATTCTGTTATATTTTATTCAGATTCAAAGCATGTGGCCTGATGTCTCCCCTGAAGCAGAGCTGTGCACTAGGACACCAACAAAGCCAGCCAGGCTCTTTTTGAGTCTAAGCATCTTTGGCAGGGTGACCAGCCTTGAGTTTGTGCCAGCCTCAAGAAAAATGATCTCGCTCATTTGCCAGTTGAGGAGCTGGGAATAAGGAGTTGAGTGACCACACTACCAAACCATGTCAGGGCGGCATAGACATTTTTATTTTTCTCCAGCAGTCAGATTCATGGTTGAGGAAACAAGGTGAGAGAGGAAAGGAGGCCAAGGCACAGAGCCATGCACATGATTTGCTGTTAGTCGGCTGCATCTCTGTTCAGAGAGCAGAGGTGATGGAAGCCTTTCTAAACTAAGGCCTTTTTCTTTGGCTTGAATTCCAGGCATGGCACTCATAATTATGAGCCTCGGGGCTGCTCTCACTTAAGCGCTGATTCCTATGGCCCCGCAGGAAGCAGAGAATAAATGTAGGGCAGTAAACTGTGGCTATGCCTCCAAACTGCTCCCCACGCTATGGGGCTGGGAGTAGGGCCAGAGTAGAGCCCTTCTGTCAGCTCGACACTGGTTGCAGAAGGTTTTATGTGCAAGGGGTATTCTTGGTGGGCTGTTTCCTCCCACTTTAAGGCCTCTGTGTGCTGTAAAAGAAAGCATGGAAGGGCATTAGCATAAGTGAAAACCCAACCCTGAATGTTGTGAAGTGGACGAATAAGAGACATATATGTCTGGTCATAGAGCTGTTGTGCAGTCATAGCAAAACCTTTGGCTATGTTCATTCATGTTTTTTTCTTAACATTTCAAAATGTATTCAGGTTATCTTCATTGATAAAGTTTCTGCTTACGTCTTCATAGCTCAGTGACTTTGCCCAATATTAGTCAAACATAGGGCAGTATCATGCCATTGTTTCACATGTAGACCTCCCATTCGTGTCATACTTTTTACTCTGCAAGTTTAGCACCATTATCCATGAGTGCTTGAATGGGTGAGCTTCAGATAGGCTTTCTGAAAACGTTGGTACAAAAAAACCCCAAACTCAGTCACTTGAAAGTTCATGGAGGCATCTGGGACTGGCCATTGACCAGGAGCCCAGTCCTGGAGGGGTTGAGCAACCTCAACTGAGTTCAGTGGGAGTTGCAAGTTCTCAGACCCCTGTAGGAGATCCTCAGTGCCTCACAGGATCAGGCCCACAGGCCACTCAAAGTATGTTGCTAGTTGTCCAGGTCTTCAGCTGGTATAAATAGATGTAGCTCCAATGACTTCAATGAACGCAATGGGTGAAATGCAGGCCCTATTAAGGTCAATGCGAGTTTTAACATTGACTTCAGTAAAGACAGGATTTCACCCAATGACTTCAATTAACTGCAATGGAGCTGTCAAATTTAGGGATCTGGCTCAGTATTTACATGGCATTTGGTACCATGTTAGATGTGGAGAATGAAGGACAGAGAAGCAACCCGGTTGCATTTTCTTGTTCTTAGAGCTTTAATCGGTGATTCTTGACATTATTTGAAAGTAACCCTTTAATGCTTTGAGATTTAAATAATTTCCTCTGAATTATCCAGTAGAACCATCTCAGTGGCAGGAGAATGGTCTAGATCAGGGGTCGGCAACCTTTCAGAAATGCTGTGCCGAGTCTACATTTATTCACTCTAATTTAAGGTTTCGCGTGCCGGTAATACATTTTAACGTTTTTAGAAGGTCTCTCTCTATAAGTCTATAATATATAACTAAACTATTTTGTATGTAAAGTAAATAAGGTTTTTAAAATGTTTAAGAAGTTTCATTTAAAATTAAATTAAAATGCAGAGCCCCCCGGATCGGTGGCCAGGACCCGGGCAATGTGAGTGCCACTGAAAATCAGCTCGCGTGCCGCCTTCGGCACCCGTGCCATAGGTTGCCTACCCCTGGTCTAGATGGACCATTGGCCTATTCCAGTATGGCAAATCCTCTGATCATCTATACCTTCATTTAATTGGCTTTATTTTGTCACTTGTCAACAGGATTCCAGTGTGAATGCAATGATGGTCTCTGAGAGTTATCTTGGTGTGATATTTAAAGTATTTTAATGTTTGTCACATTATTTTAATTCACTGTTCACAGGCTTTGTTTTGATGAAGACTAATTATATGTGTGCTACTTATATAAGCAGATCCCTGAAACCCAGGGAAATCTAAATCGGCTTCTGATTAAACAGAGATCTATATTAAGGTCCTGCTCAGCGCACAGTACTATGATACAATATACAAATTCAAATGTCATACTGACCTTTAACGATGACATTCTGCACTTAACAGGCCTATTAATTATTTTATCTTTCATGAGTAAAATGTTAACACATCATAATAGATTATATCACATACACCATTCTGATTGGTGATATAAAATATAATGAGATAATAATCAAATAATAAGCTATGATTATATTTACACGATACTGATGGATAATACTGGTCATATAAGACAAATTTCTTTATGCCAGTGTAAATTTGGGGTAATTCCAATGACTTCAGTGGATTTACACTAGTGTAAATGAAAGCAGAAATGAGAGCCAGTCTAATGATAGGCCTGTATAATGATACATAGAACAAGATCTCCATTGAGACTTACATTACTACCTTCCTGTTTTAAGCACCTCTTCAAGTATGCAGTAAAGGACAAATACAGCCGTGCCTTCTTAGCTTGGGAGGTTTCCCTTGCATTGGAAGTGGTGAGGATTTGGGGGACATTGCAGGGGGTGCACAAAGAGGCACAAGACATGTCCCTGCAAGGGGTCTTTAGACAACACCACACAACGAGTGTTTAGAAGCAGTACGGGGATGTGTGTGTGTTTAGAGCCACATGGCTGGGCAGGGCTATAAAAGGAAAGGGGAAGCTGATGCAAAGGAAGCTCCCACAGGGTTAGTCTGTGTCCTCTCTCTTCCCAGCGGGCTGAAGCTGGAAAGGCCTCAGGTGGTTATTGCCCAGTAGTCTGAGTTGAGCCCTAAGGAAGGTATGTGAAGTGACCAATAGTCGGAACTTTTATTTCTCCTTCTCCAGCCAGTGAGTCTGCACACTGGCTTACAGACCCCTTTCCTTGCTTCTGAGAGAGATCACTAGAAGCCATCGGGAGGTTTCTCACAGCACTGGAGCCTCCCATTTGATTCCCCAACCATCCCATAACACTGCCTGACTTTTTCAATGTTAGGGAATGAAATTGGTATGATCAGCATTCAGGATCTGAGGATATGACGTTAGGAGAAAGTCACTGCACAAGCAGGTTCACAATCAGCTTCTCCCTGAAGAGCAGCACAAATGCCCGTAGCGGAACAAACAGATGAGTGCCACTGGTCAGGGCCGGCTCCAGGCACCAGCAAAGGAAGCAGGTGCTTGGGGCAGTCAATGGAAAGGGGCGGCACGTCTGGGTCTTCAGCGGCAATTCGGCAACGAGTCCCTCTCTTCCTCTTAGAGCTGCCGCCAAAGTGCCGCCGAAGAGGAAGAGAGGGAGTGAAGGAGCTGCCGCCAAATTGCCGCCGAAGAATGAAGTGGCACGATTGAGCTCCCACCGAAGTGCCGCCGATTGGCTTTATCTTTTTCTTTTTTCTTTTTTTTTTCGCTTCGCCGCTTGGGGCGGCAAAAAAGCTGGAGCCGGCCCTGCCACTGGTGAAGCACTTCCAAGTGGAAACAGCTCCTAGTTGATTCAGCTTATGCCTAAAAGCCTGGTTCCCAAGAATGCTCCAGAATAGCAGGTGTTCACATATTCCTTATATATGTTCATGTGCCCAAGGGAAGGCGGTACATACTGTCCGTTCAGCAATAGTATTGCCTTACTTACTTTAAAGTATTCTTAGTGTCAGAACTTCCCAAGCATCTAACGGATCTGTCCTTTCCTTCCCCCTTTGAATTACCAAATTCTGCCCTCAGTTCGACTTGTGAAATCCTACCGAAAAATCCATGTGGCTGCATGTATGAAACAGAGGCCTCAAATGTATTATTTTTGTATAGAAAGTTCACTGAATGGTGGCATTGTCCCCAGCCAAAGATATATACCCAGTCTATACATTTCCTCTGTCATGCTTTGCCCCAATGAATAACATGCACAGTTCATATGGTAAATATTGAGCCACACCTGACTGATTTTATCAACACACATCGTCTGATTTCAGTGTAACAAAATCAAATGTCAGTGGATTTGATTTGAGCTTTTATTATGACATAGTAGGTGAAATAACTTGCGAGGCAACTAACATAAAAGGTTAATGCTGCATAAAGATTGTGCTTCACTACAATATTATTAAAACTGCAGAAATTCTATAATCCCAAACCCCAAAGGGTGGCAGCCTCATCATGTTTTTATTTTCCATCCGTATTCATTCCTTTCTCTTAAAGCCTCCTCCTGCTTCAATATATACTAAGAGAGTGCCCAGAAAAAACATGTTCTAAGACAAGTTGGTGATTTATTCCACCCCATTCCTAAAATCTTAAGAGAAGCCCTAGATTCATGCATATAAACCATTAGCTTACCTATGGGTTGAAAATGTATGGTGATCTACATGAGTCAATGCAATTGTTTTAAATATGTATGATTACAAAAGAAAGCCTTGCTACATACTAAGATTGCTCAATATTCCAAAGACATTCAGCTCGATAGTTAGTACGTAGCGGATGCTGGATGAACCTCGTCCTGTTTAACATAATCATAGACCGTTTCCTCTTAAATGCACCTGGGGAGATCTGGAAAAGGAGTGGGGAAATATTGTTAAAACACAGAAAGCCATGTTGACAATATTAAGAACTTACAGAGTGCTTCACATCTTCTAAGTGATGTACAAACAGTAATCTTCACAATACCCCCACACTCAGAGCAAGGGTACAATTGGGCCGGCTGCTACATCTTGTGGATGCTAAGCTTTTGGGTTGTTGTTTTTTAAAGGGCCAGATCTTCCGCTTTTGTAAGTCGGTGTTTTTTCCACTGAAGGTCCAGTTTTTCAAAGGTATTTAGGCACCTACAGATGCATATGTCCAGCAGCCTAGCGAGATTTTATGGGTTAGGTGGCTAACTCCCACTGAACTCAGCAAGAGTTAGGCACTTTTGAAAATCCCACTAGGTGCTTTTTTAGGCACCTAAATACCTTTGGAAATCTGATCCTAAGGCTATGTCTACACTACAACCTATGTCGGCATGACTTATGTCACTCATGGGTGTGAATAAACCACCCCCTGAGCAACGTAAGTTACACCGACATAAGTGCTCGTGTGCACAGCGCCATGTCAGTGGGAGAGCACAACTGCTATGAAACTATGGTAGCTGAGACGCCACAGAACAAGCCCAACTCTTTGCAGGATCAGGCATATGAAGCAGAATCTCAGATACCACCACGTGCTTGTTGTTAAATGCTGCCTTTTTAATGATGACCACTGTGAGTTTCATACTGCCACAACCCAGGTGCCTAGTACTGTGCAAATAATCACAAGGTATAAACAGATGAGCAGGACAAGGAGTGCAGGGAGGTCAGGAGCTGTATTAATGAGTGCTGCTAGGCAGTCACCAACTTACTCCCAGGTAGTAGGGGATTATGTAGTCAAGTACTTTATTAGCATGATAAGAATCAGACATAAACCCCTGTTCCCTCAGACATGCCCACTGTCCACCTGTCCCGTCTCCTTTTTGTATCCTGTGCATTTGCAAGGAAGAGAGCAGGTGCACAGAGAACATGAGACTGACTATAGCTCAGTATAGAGTTGTATGAATAGTGAATAACCTTATTTACGCCCATGTCTTGCCTCCACTAACACTTGCTGCAGAATGCAACAGCCATACACAATCTGCTGCTCCCTGCACCAAGATCTGTATGATCAGGGCCTTTGTGTGAACTGAGGTACGTACAATTCTGTGCTATAAGGCAGCAGAGTAGTTGTGGTGTCCAGAAGATTTTAAGTGTATGCTCGATTATTTCAGCTGTAACTTGCACCCTGGATAGTAACCATTGAATAATTTACCGAGGCTTGTGGAGGATTCTCCATCACTGACCATTTTAAAATCCAGATAGGATGTTTTTCTAAATGATTTGCTCTAAAAATTATTTTGGGAAAGTTCTCTGGCCTGTGCAATACAGGAGGTCAGACCAGATGATCACAGTGGTCCCTTCTGTCCTGAGAATCTATGAAAAAATAACATTCTGTGCCAAATTCTCTGCCAGTGTGAACTGGCATAACTCCATTGACTTCAGTATACACCAGCAGAGAATTCAGCCCTTTATTTTGAAGGAACTATGATGCTTCACAAAGGAGAACACATACGAGTAATTGGGGAAAAAACAAACCCTTTAGACTGGATGAACTAAATTCCTGTTGCAATGCGGGTAGCAGTGTGGATTTAACCAATGCTCAAGGAATTGTTCTTCTGATCTCTGCTCCAAGCGCTGGAGGTAAAGCATGTGTTCCTGTTTTGAGGAAAGAAAACAGCATTAAACTTGTGTATTTATTCACTCAANTGAACTAAATTCCTGTTGCAATGCGGGTAGCAGTGTGGATTTAACCAATGCTCAAGGAATTGTTCTTCTGATCTCTGCTCCAAGCGCTGGAGGTAAAGCATGTGTTCCTGTTTTGAGGAAAGAAAACAGCATTCAACTTGTGTATTTATTCACTCAATTCTGATGTAAGCCTATTGAATTCAGTGGAATTTTACCCCTTAACAAGGGGCTGAATCAGGTTGATCAAATCTCACCATTGTTCCTGAATTCCATCAATAGTCCTGCTAGTGTTTGCTACATTATGGACCAAGTTTTTACAGGCAGACATTTGCATTAGTGCTAAGAGATAAATTTGCATGGACACTTTTTTTTTTTTAAATACACACACTAAAGCTTCTGCTGGCCCAGGGGGTGGACATGGATTTTTGCAGGAACATCTACAGCAGTTTAAAACCATGGAATGATTCTGGATCACTGAGTAGTTCTAAAGGGGATTCTGGTAAGTACCAGTTATTCACTGATCTTCCTTACGAGATCGATAAAATTCTATGTTTTTTCCATGTAAGTAAATAGAATGTATTGGTATGACACTCCCCGACCCTTTAAAAGGGTTCTAGTTCACAAGTGTAATCAGCTTTCCTGCAAACATTAACAATTCTCTCTCTCTCTCTGTTTTCATTGTACGTTTGAACATTACCATCATACCAACATATATCATGCTGAACTTTTACATTGCACGTTCTCCACTATCACCTGTTGTAGCCCCATCTGGATATGGATCACCTAGCTAACAGAGAAACACTAGCCCATCTTCAGTGTCACTTCTTCCCCATCCTGGGTGATTTATGAGGTCTGATATCTCACAAACCATCAGGGCTAGAAAGAATTGCCATATATCCCAGGTTTTCAGTGGTGTACTACTACTTGTGGTGGTCAATGAGATGTAATTCTTTGGGATGGTCACTGGTCCCTTGGATGTGTTCAGTACCCTGGGCTAGTTTATCCCTGAAGAGAAAGGTAGTTTGCAGTATCCCTTCCCCTCTAAAAACTCCCAAGGTCTATTATATGTGGTGCTTTCCCAAAGTTATCTGATTCTGTTTCTTCCCCAGTTTTATGCTTATAAACTCTATTCACTCTGAAATCCCAATTTGTTTTCTGAATGACCTTACAATATATATAAGGTCATTCAGAAAACAAATTGGGATTTCAGAGTGAATAGAGTTTATATATATATATGTACAGTAGCAATGATTTGCTTACTTCCTTATTTGACAAAAGCACCATCTGTTATGTCATCAATAATTAGCACAG
Organism: Platysternon megacephalum; assembly: GCA_003942145.1. Classification (NCBI taxonomy): domain Eukaryota; kingdom Metazoa; phylum Chordata; order Testudines; family Platysternidae; genus Platysternon; species Platysternon megacephalum. Next base: position 1,539,098 of record QXTE01000277.1, read on the forward strand.
ATCTAATAGTGCTACTTAGACTGTGCTCCCTCAGCCGGCTGGCTGGCCTTCTCTAGAGAGATATATGCTCCAAAACATTGTTTGACTCAAAGTACTTGGCATGTCCCTTTAAGCATATTATGACACAGGCCACTTATCAGTTCTGGTGGTGTTAGTCCTCTGTTTGAACTGAATATTATACCTTAAACCTGGGGCACTAGATTCAGGATGCAAGAGAGGTGAGGTAAGCATCAGAATATACTGACTGAGATTTTTAAAGCTGCCTAGTGGGTTTTCATGCTCCAGTAGGTATCCAAATCCCTTATGCAGCATGGAAAACTCAGCCAACGTCATTATAAGTGGAGAAAGTAGGACCACAGAAGTAAAGAAATAATTCAGGCCTGGTCCAGCATCCTTGAAGTTAATAGGAGTTTTGTCATTGACCTCAATGGGCGCAGGCCCTAAATAAGTAAAGGCAGAGGTGAAATGAGTCACATGGCAATAATCACAGGCACTACCAAAGTCCATTTCAGAAATACGGGGCTTTTAAAACTACCTTTGGAATTTACTTGCAACTGTCTTGAGAAAAAAATATTAGCCAGCGTTATCTGTTGTACTTTCTGCCAAAGTGGGGACTTCCTCAATCTGCTGATTCACTAATTTATTTATACCACTCCCATTCCTGTGGTATCTGATCTCTGAGGGCCCAATACATCTCCCGCTGAAGTTAATTAGAAGCCTCCCAGTCGACTTCATTGGGAGCAGGAGCAGACCCCCTTGTTTTTAGTCGTTCCCCAAAATAAAATCTAGCTCTGCCCAGTGCATTTTCACCATTCAGAAATGAAAACCCTCAGCAATCATTAGATCTCTCCAAAGGCAGGCAGCCGAGAAATGGGTTCCTTTCACAGCTGAATATACTACTCCACAGTCACATCTTCAATCGATTTGATGTGAGATAAAAAAGCAGTGTCTCGCCAGTGGAGTAGCTACTAGCTTCTGTTATGAAATTTTAAATAAAAGGTGTTTGGAAAAAATAGGTTTCGCACAAAATGAAATATGTGTGATAGTTCCCCACCTAAAGCCAGTCTACACTGGCTATAGTCATTGCGTTAGAACATGTTTTCTAACCAGGGGTTCTTAATTTTCATTGCACCACAACCCCCTTCTGACAACAAAAATTAATGCATGACCCCAGGAGGGGGGACCAAAGCCTGAGCCTGCCTGAGCCCCACTGCCCCGGGGGGGCGGGAGGGGGAACCAAAGCCCAAGGGCTTCAGCCCCGGCTTGGGGTTCTGTAGCCTAAGCCCTGCCAGCCAGGGCTGAAGGCTTGGCCTTTGGCCCTTGGTTGGGGGGCTTGGTCTTTGGCTTCGGCCCTGGGCAGTGGGGCTTGGGCTTTGGCCCCGGGCAGTGGGGCTCTGGCTTTGGACCTGGGCCCCAGCAAATCTAATGCCAGCCCTGGTGACCCCATTAAAACAGGGTCGCGACACACTTTGGGGTCCCTATCCACAGTTTGAGAACCAAATCCAATGCTTTTTCCCAGTAGTAGTAGACAACACCTCAGATCCTCTGCTTCCCCATTCCTCAATTGTCCCAACAGTTTCATGCAGGGTGGTAAAATATTTGCCTAGCTTTGATACTAACTCATATGTTCTTGGAGTGGTGAGGAGGGAATACAGAGACACCTGTCATTAACTGCAATTTTTTTATTTTTTTATTTTTGGTTAGTTGTGGTTGTGGTGAGGGGGAAGGGCTTGTGTAAAAAAGAAAAAAACTGCTGACAGGTTGAACGATAGCTGTCATTTAAACTAGGCACATTAAATGCCTCTCCTTAGGGAATGTAGTTATAATGGAAATGGCCAATAAACCTTCCCTTTAGCACCCTAAGTAAAATGCACTAATGAAATCAGCTATCTCATCGAATCCTGGCTGCTTTGGGAGTCAGACGAAGTACAGATCTTTTCCTAAGAGTCTATATTAAAGGTAAAATCCTTCCTATTTAATTTGCACTAGCTTTGATCGTCCATCAACGTTTAAACCGGCTGTATTTTCTCATTAGCACACATGCTCTGCAAAGGGAGGGTTGATTAATTGCTCTTCAAAGCTTAGCACAACTAAAAGTACTGTAGAGAGACAAGGTGGGTGAGGTTAATAGCGTTTATTGGACCAACTTCTGTTGGTGAGAGAGATGCGCTATTGAGTTTACACAGAGCTCTTCTTCAGCCCTGACTGAGCATGAGCTGGCTTAATACATGTACCATTTACTTAAAATAAATTAACAGAGGTAGTTTAGCAAGTGTGTTCATCCCAGTGTAAATTTCACCCTGGTGCAAAGGGCCACTTAAACTCTGTGGTCAGACTGTGCAAGAGGCTGCTGGAGATACACAAGGGAACCTCTGCACCTCTTATGTGCAGAGAAGGGGAAATCTCCATTCTCAACATAGGCTGGTATGGAAAACGGATGAGAAAATGTGGGGGGGGTTTTCTTCTGGAAAATTTAAATTTTTCATCAAAAACAAAAGACGGGGGGAGTTGAATGAAACGTTGCCGTTTTCTGTGGAAAAGATGGTTTAATCTAAAACCCAATGTTTCGTTAAAAGAAAAAGCTTCGACAGAAAAATGTCAACCAGCCCTAATGGTGTGGAAAGTTGCACTGGGGAGAGGGCAAGGCCAGACCAGCAGCGAACAGAGATCCACTGCAGTGTGGCTCCTATAGCCTTAAAACCCCCCTGCCAGTGAAGACAAGAGGCTGCGGTCATTGTTCTAGCTCATTGCTGGGGCTTGCTGTGAAGGCTGTGTGAATTTCACCTGCCTGGATCACAAGTTTTATGTAACAGGCTGTTGTGCAGGAATTTATCCAATCCATTTTTTCTGATCTATCCTATTACATTTAATAGCCATCATGGTGTTGCTGCGTATCATTTTAGGTGGAACCTGGGTTCCTGCTAATGTCCTGCCCCAGAATGAGGCTGTTTTGACCGTAGTTTGAAACCAGTATAATCCTGGATGTTGAGGTCAGCTGGGGAGCCCATGGCCAGTGTTTTTTGCTGCATTTTGCCATGTGGGGTACGGCTCCCATTGTCTCAGGTCGGTGGGGCACTCTGATGTTGGAAGAGTCATTGTGTCAGGGTTGATGTGGTGATGCCAATGTGGTGGACAAAGAGGAGGGTATGTAAGTGGGCAGAGTTGTAAATTCAGCTCTCCCTGGCTGCCAGATGGGTGATTCCTGGCTAGTATGCACTAACCAGGGGATAGAGGGAACTACCAGCCTTCCCCAACCACATGCTCTGTACATACTGGGCTCAAGTCTGCAAGGTGCTGAGCGCCCTCAATTCCCACTGACATGAGGTGTACTCAGCACCTTGTCAGATTGAGCCCATTATGCTCATCGTATGTGCATGGTCTATTGTCCGCTTTCTGGCTTCTGTGGCTTTTAGCCTCTTTACAACCATATAATTTTAACACTGTATATTTACTTTGGAGAGAAATGTGCAGTAATTTTTAAATGCTGTAAGTAGCTTTTGAGAAGTCTGGGGCTGTATCACACATCCTGTCAAAAGCAAGTAAAACGGAAGGGTCCTTTCTGTCTTTTTCTTTTATTTTTCTTTGTATTTTTAATGTGCTTAATAAGTAAATAATAGCAAATATTATGTGAAAAAAACATACAGTTACTTTACTCTAACAATTAAAGAAGTGAATACTCTCATAATATATAAACCTATCCCTAGCATTTGTAGAAAAAATTAATGGATGCAGCTAAATGGATTTTAAAGTCACTTCTGAGCTACCTAAATCTCCACACTGACCACTGACACCTGCATCCCTCTGCCAGTTTTCAGTGCAAAATGTAAAGCAAGCAAACTACCTTTTGTACTGCAGCGTTTAACTTTTCAGAAATAACGTGATGAACTAAACATTTGTACAGATGAGACACTATCTTTTGATCAATAATTGATTCTACACTTTAAAATGATGACAGACATAGATTCTAGATAACCCCCACACTTTGCAGGTATGTCCAGTCCCGAGATATGTTCATAATTCAGAGAATGCTATCCAACAGTCGTTTAAAGAGTGAAAAGGGGTTTACAAAATATTTCACTCCATTGTTTAAAAGAGTCGAGTTTGCAACCAGATACACTGATTGAGTAGAATCCTATCTATGCAAATACAACATTAAGCACAAAATACAATGAACTGTTTTAGTGTATTCGTTTTTAAAATAAAAATTAAAAATCACCCTCATTGGCTCATCAGGAAAACCAGCTTTTCTTGGTCTATCTTCACGACGGGTTCTCAGAATCTGTTTAGCTTCTTTTTCAGTCAAAATTGGTGAAGTATCTAAAGGGGGAGGGAGGAAGAAATAAAGTATGAAATTAACACGAAGTTAATATTTTATCTTTCAGGTCCAGGGTGAAATGTTTTCAGGTCTGATTTTTGTCAATACACAAAGTGTTCTTTCATTACAGCCCCTTCCCAGGGGATATTGCATTCCAGAAGAGATGAGTGGAATTTTAAACCATTTTTATAATATACTTGTGTTTTTTATAAGCTAGTGCTACTAACAATATGCAAAACCTACTCAGAGCACCATATTATTACAGTTCCTTCCCAAAATTAGAAAAATATAACTGCACTATCTACCTATTTAATATTTGTATTAATCCTGCCAGTTTTTTGTTAAATGCATTTCTATGTTGCACTATTTTTAGGGCTATTTTTCAAACCAAAGCTAACTAGTCTGACTTTTGTTGAAATAAGTATTAAGACAAAGAAATTGCATTAAATGGTGAAATAGTCAAGGACATCAAACATGTAGATTTATAAATGAAAACATCTTTCTTTTTAATCAATAAATGACTCCAGGGTTGTGATACAGAGATAAAAATGCCTAGTATGGTAGTATGATTGTTAAAAATAAAATTACTGGAAGGCTGCAGTATAACATGATATTTAATATCATTATACTGTAACAGGTAAAAAAAAAAGCAAATATTAAGATATTTAAATAAAGATTAAAACACTAATATTATTATCATATGCACTCCAGCTCTATGAACATTAGCCGATTTGTTTGATATGAACTCCTACCTGTAAAAATGGTCAGGATGACCAAAATGAAGATAAACACAAGTAACTTCTTCATTTTGATTCTGCTTTCTCTCCGCCTGTTCCAAAATGAATAACACTGACTGAGGTATTAGCCTATTTGAAGCAGCTACGTCAGTCACAGATGTTTGTTTATGCTTTGACTAATTTGACTTACAGTATGATTTTGACTTTGAAGACATCTGGGTCTAAGTTTTGAATATGGCTATTATCAGCTTAAACATTCTCTGTTCCTGACCAAAAGAAAATAGAAAAGCTTACTATTCCACTGCAGGTTTCCAAGTTATACTAGATATTTTAACTTTGCAAAGATAAAACACATTGCATTACATTCAGCATGGCAAGGTATGGTTTTAATAGTGTGATTCAAGAGAAATAATAATTTAAAAAACAAACAAACCTAGACTCTTGAGCCTAAATTTGGCAGGCAGCCAGTGAGGGGCCCCTGTGTCAAAAGGTGCTGCATATATGACCTTATTCAAGCACAAAGTTGCATCTTAATACGTTGGTTTAACTCTTGAAAAGCAGAACTACCATAATTAAAGTATGGAGAGTCTATCAAATGGACAGAATCGTGGAAATTAATACTCAGTTAATTTTACTGTTTGCAGGGAAAGTCAGTAATGGACAAGATTGTAAATATCCTTGCTAGTGAACATAAAGTGATGGGAAGAGGACACGTCTGGCAGATGTATAGAGAACAACCAGATTTCTAAAAGAATTAGCTTACAGGTTTCTGCCTTTTTAAAAACTGAGCTTTTGTACTTCCCCCGAAGTGCAGTGTGGCAGACATTCTGAACCATCCACACAACACCCAATAGTTTTTAGGATGAGAAATAACTTTTCCCTATGAAACTCCAGTGGGTGGAATGTAGTCAGAAAGCAACAACTCAGTTTAGAGCTCAGGTAGGACTGCAATGATTAGCACCCACTCCAGAGGGAAGAGTACCACCAACTGAATCACCACCACCATGCTTCCAGCAGCACCTGGATTTCACTTGGAGATCTCCCAACCAGGCCCTACACTTCTTAGCTTATAAAATCTGACACTCACAGGCTAGCGTGGTGCAGCTGCCACTGTAAAGCTTGACCCCACTCAAAATAGCCAGTGAAGCGAAGCAGTGAAATCTAGTGAACTAAGCATAGAGCTAGTAGCAAGGAACTCCTGGGTTCCAATCCCAACTCCGTCACAGACCTGTTGTGTGGCTATGCTCAAAAAGGCCAATGTTTTCAAAAGTAGCCACTAATTTTGGGTACCTTGATTTTTCAGTGCACAACTTGAGAGACTTACAGCCTAACTTCCAATGGATGAATTACGTATTGTTAGGGCCCTACCAAATTCCCGGCCATGAGAAATGCGTCACGGACCGTGAAATCTGGTCTCCCTCAGTGAAATCTGGTCTTTTGTGTGCTTTTATTCTATGCTATACAGATTTCATGGGGGGAGACCAACATTTCTCAAACTGGGGGTTCTCACCCAACAGGGAGTTGCAGGGGGGTTGCAAGGTTATTGTAAGGGGGTTGCGGTATTGCCACCCTTACTTCTGCACTGCTGCCTTCAGAGCTGGGTGGCCAGAGAGGGGCAGCTGCTGACTGAGGATCCGGCTCTGAAGGCAGCAGCGCAGAAGTAAGGGTGGAAATCCCATACCATGCTATCCTTACCTCTGCACTGCTGCTGGAGGAAGCTCTGCCTTCAGAGCTGGGTTCCTGGCCAGCAGCCATCGCTCTCCAGCCACCCAGCTGTGAAGGCAGCACTACCAGCAGCAGCAAAAGTAAGGGTAGCAGTACCGCAACCCCCCCCCTACAATAACCTGGCGACCCTGCCACAACTCCTGTTTGGGTCAGGACCCCTACAATTACAACACCATGAAAATTCAGATTTAAATATCTGAAATCATGAAATTTATGATTTTTAAAATCCTATGACCATGAAATTGACCAAAATGGACCGTGAATTTGGTAGGACCCTACGTATTGTATAGTGTGAACTTATGTAATTGTTAAGATTGTTTTTCTGGGTACTGCCCTTTTTGTTCTCTCTTATTGCCATTTTCCTTCATCTACAATAAAAGTCATTCAGGCTGAAAGTTTATGAAAACACATTTGCTTGGGTACAGACTGTTCAAAGAAAATAAGCTCAGATTTATGGAAAGGACAATTCATGTTTAACAAATGTGATTTGGGGAAAATTTTTGACACAGTACCACCTAAAAGACTCTGAGGGGAGTTAGGCACCAAGGTGATATTAAACTTCAGTGGCAGTTAGGAGCCTAACTCCCTTAGGCTTGTTTTAAAATCCCAGCCTATAAGGCAGAGGTGGGCAAACTATGGCGCAGGGACCGCATCCGGCCCTCCAGACATTTTAATCCAGCTCTCGAGCTCCCGCCAGGGAGTGGGGTCTGGGGCTTGCCGTGCTCTGGAACTCCAGCCGGGGAGCGGGGTCAGGGCCTTGCCCCACGCCACACAGCTCCCAGAAGTAGCAGCACGTCCCCCCTTCAGCTCCTATGCGTAGGGGCAGCCAGGGGGCTCTGCACACTGCCCCTGCCCCAAGTGCTGCCCCCACAGCTCCTATTGGCCAGGAACCACGGGGCGGCGCCTGCGGACAGGGTAGTGCACAGAGCCGCCAGGCCGTGCCGCTGCGTAGGAGCTGGAGGGGGGACATGCTGCTGCTTCTGGGAGCTACTTGAGGTAAGCACTGCCTGGAGCCTGAACCCCTGACCCTGTCCCACACCCCAACCCCCCTGCCCCAGCCCTGATCCCGCTCCCACCCGCCGAACCCCTCAGTCCCAGCCCGGAGCACCCTCCTGCACTCCCAACCCCTCATCCCCAGCCCCACCCCAGAGCCCACACCCCCAGCCGGAGCCCTCACCCCACCCCACCCCCGGCATCCCAACCCTCTGCCCCAGTCCGGAGCCCCCTCCCCACCCTGAACTCCTCATTTCTGGCCCCACCCCAGAGCCCACACATCCAGCCCGAGCCCTCACCCCATCCTGCACCCTAGCCCCCAATTTTGTGAGCATTCATGGCCCACCATACAATTTCCATACCCAGATGTGGCCCTCAGGCCAAAAAGTTTGCCCACCCCTGCTATAAGGGCAGTTTAAGGTTAATGTGGTAAATTTGGTATTAATAGGAATGTTCTTCACTGAATACAAAATTGGCTTAGTCACCAAAATCAAAGTAGTGAGAGATGGAAACTGATCAGATAAGATGAATAGCAAGCAGAGTACCACAGCCCATGGTGTTATCAGTCTAATTTTGTTCACACTGTACACCTGGAGGAGGAAACATACATGTATATAGTCCTTGGCTGAGTACAAATTTGCAGAGGACAGAAAACTGAAAAGTCCAGTCAATACCAAAGAGGAAGAGAAGGATCAGATTCAAAGGGATCCGGATAGAATAGGGGCATAGGCTGACAAGGAGGTCATGCAAAGCAACATGGGAAAACTATGTAATAAAGAGGATAGAGATAATGAATGGCAAAAAAGGTTTAGAGTTAAATAATACACTACAATACACTAAGCAAGAAAAGGATTGAGGCGTGATAGAAGACATCAAATTATAAAATCACTGTCTAGTAGCAGTGAGGAAAACAGGCTACTTGGATGTATTAGTACAGACATACATCAGGAGAAAGCAGATTGGAACAATGTAAGGAGATGCTGAGTTGGGGTGGGTCCCTTACTGCAAGAAATTTAGTTTAAAATGGAAAAAATAGGGACGAGGACAGTGTAGATTAGAAAATGTATCTATGTTCTAGCTATCTGGAAACGCTACAAACACTAGGATTCCATTTTTTGGAAAATAAGAGATTGAGTCAAATTCAGGCCACCTCTTCTGCAAAGGTGTAAGCAGCAGAAAGATAAACTGGGAGGGAAACAGTAGGGCACCAGTATTTTGCTCTGCTGTTTTAGGCTTTCACAAACCCCAATTTCTGGAGGCAGAAAGAGGGCAGAGTGCTGTGGGAGAGGTCATGGTTAGCACATTTTAGTGCAACACTACGTGGCCCAGCATCCCTTATACTTTAGGCTGGTGATTTCTACCCTTGACAGCACAACTCAGCAGAGGAGATGTGCATAGAGCTGCAACTTGGTCAAAGGCTGAGTCCATGATATTTTTGCAGCTTTTATATACACCCATTTTGTTTCACAAAATTGAATCAGACCTGAACTTAGCCTAAAAAGAGAATACCACCAATGTAGTAGTGAGCAGCCTCAGAATACAGAAAGGGCAGATTCCAGGAAACTGACTGAGAGGATGACAAGCTCAAGAACAAGAATATAAACTGAAACTAAAAATAGAGGGGAGTCTTGGTGCAGAATTAAATCTTAATTTCTGTTGACAACTATATAATGGAATTTAGAGAGAAATTCTTTATATTTGAGGTAATAGAAAGAAAAGTTACAACAGTATAAGCCTACCCACTTAACCTGCAGAAGATACCCTGTGTTTGCTTTGTTCAGGGTCCTGAACTTCTACTATAGTCTAGCCATTAAATTTGCTCTGGAGTTGCTGGACTGCAGTTCTGTGTGAATGGCTGAAAATAAGCCTTTGTTGAGCTCTTGCAAAACCCAACTGGAGCTTAAAAAGGGGAAGCATAAGAATCTTTAATCAGCCAGTACAGTACTTAGGATTTTAGAGATCAGGCACTGATATTAATGAGTGAAGCCCTGTGCATTGTTTTCAAAAAGTGACAGAGCCCTGTGGCAACGTAGGACTGGATTCTGCCTTCAAATGAGATAAATCTGCGGTGACTCTGCTACGCTCGGCACAGTTACTGCTGAATCACACCCGTGGTGCCCAGAGCAGAATTTGGCCTTGTATCTTTAGATGGATGGATGTTCGTAGTGGGGTCTCGCCTCTGTGCCTGAGGGGCCCTTTACTTTTTTTTGCAGACCATTCATTTTCAGTCCCTGAACCAAAGGGGCCTTTGTTTTGCCCCTGCCCTGCCTATGAGTCCTCAAGCAGGGCTACCCTGCCTGCTTCCCCTCCTCTTTCCTGTGCCCCTCTGCCCCTCCAGTTGCCTGATTCCCCTCCTCTCTGCTGGGCCCCTCTGCCCCTCCAGCTGCCTGCTTCCCCTCCTCTCTCCTAATGACCCTCTAGCTGCCTGCTTCCCCTCCTCTCTCCTAATGACCCTCTAGCTGCCTGCTTCCCCTCCTCTCTGCTGGGCCCCTCTAGCTGCCTCTTCCCCTCCTCTCTGCTGGGCCCCTCTGCCCCTCCAGCTGCCTCTTCCCCTCCTCTCTCCTGTGCCCCTCTGCCCCTCCAGCTGCTTCCCCTCCTCTCTGCTGGGTCCCTCTGCCCCTCCAGCTGCCTCTTCCCCTCCTCTCTCCTGTGCCCCTCTGCCTCTTTCCTGTTCCCCTCCAGCTGCCTCTTCCCCTCCCCTCTCTGGTGCCCTTCTGCCCCCCCCCTCTCTCTCTCTCTCTCTCTCTCATTCTTTCCATCCCTCCCTCTCCCCCTTTCTAGGCCATTTCCGGTTGCCAGCCCGTCTCCTAGCAACCCCCATCAGCAGCCACCGCCCCCTATGGGGCCTCGTCTCGGCTCTTTCCGCTTCCGCAGCTTCCCCGGCTTATCCCCGGCCCCGCTGCTGCTACGGGCGCTCCCCCGACCCGACCCCCCCTCCAGGGCCGCGGCCGGAGACTCCTCCTGCTGCCAGCCCCTCCCGCCCACGGGTGAGACCCTCCCCTCGGGGGGACCTCCGGGTGAGACCCCGGGGCGCGAGCAGGGCCGGGGGGAGCTGGTGGGGCGGAAGCTACTTTGAGGGAGGGGAGTGTCCAGGGCTGGGGAGGGAGGAGATTATAACAAGGTAGGTACCTAACCCCCGCCCCCCCTCCCCCGCCCAAGGTCATCGTCCCTGGGCGGAGGGGTAATTATCCTAGGCAGTGGGGGAAGGGTGGCGTTGGGGGGGAGGGAAAGAGAAGAGCGCGGGGGGGGGAGGAGAAACCCCAAGAGAAGGAGGTTGTTGTATTGGGGGGTTGTTAGGGTGGGGGGGGGGTCAGTATAATACCAGGGCTTTCACGGGAAGGGGAATTAAAGCTAGACTTGATGGAAACGGAGGCTGGGTGGGGTGTCGTAGATGTTAGACCAGGTCTTGGGCTAGGGGTACTACCTGAATTAAGAAGAGGAGAGGTTAATTATCAGACCCCCTTTTGTGGCGTGGGGGGAAGGGAGTTATTGGGAGAATAAGGCTATTTATATCTGGAAAAGTGAGGCCGATCATTTGTCGGAGCAGGCGTCTCACAAGAAGGGTGCGTTCTGATAGTAATTGGTATATCAGGCTGGAAGGGGAAAGAGAGGGTTTCAGGATAATACCAGGGTGGAAAGAAAAGCAGAGGTTAATTATCATGATAACAAGTGTAGGGTATCTAGTCTGATGAGTTGTGAGTCAGGCTTCGGGGAGGGGAAAGGGAGTATAATAATAATAGGGGAAAAGTTAAAGCATACAATAAAGGATGGTTCCTAAACCCACCCACAGTATCCCTGAATTGGGAAGCGAGCCCCAAGTTAGCCCTACTTGTCTTGTTTAATTTGACCATTTAGACAGGGAAAGCTAAAATCCATAAGGGATGGAAGGGGAGGAAAACAGCGGTCCTCCCTCCTCAGGAGTGTTTGCGGACTGGAGTTTGGCCTTTTGGACTCTGTGCTCAGTGATCCTGCCGGTAGTGATCACCTTGTGGTGCAGCTTCCAGCGATCCCGGAGGCAGGTGCTGAGGCGAGACATCTTCCGCAAGAGCAAGCACGACTGGCACTACACAGATCTCTTTGGCCAGCCCACCTATTGCTCTGTGTGTGCCCAACACATTCTTCAGGGAGCTTTTTGCAACTGCTGTGGGCTGTGTGTCCACGAAGGGTGTCTCAAGAAGGCCGACCAGCATTTCCTCTGCAAGGAGATTATGATGAGTAGTGATGGTGAACCCCACACCTCTATGGCACATCACTGGATCCGAGGCAACGTCCCACTGTGCAGCTATTGTGTCGTATGCAAGCAGCAGTGTGGCACCCAGCCCAAGCTCTGTGACTACAGGTACAGCGGAGGAATGTGCTTGCATATGCAGGAAGTACAGTATCATGTCATTATTGTAATTGCTGTGGCAATATTTGGTCACCTTACTGCTAAATGAAATGCTAGAATAGTTCAAGCAAGTTGTCCAGCATGAAGCCCTGTTTGAATTTCTCACGGGGCCTGATATCAATGAGACTGCTTATGATAAAGTGCTATTCAGCATGAGTAAAGGTGGGAGAATGGAGTCATAAGTTGGGGGTAAAGCATAGCTCACTGTCATCTATTTTATTATTATTTGTATTACTGTAGCACGTAAGGCCCCCAATCAAGAATTAAGGCTGTATTTTGCTAGATGTTGTACAGGCATGTAGTAAGATAGTCCCTGCCCCAGAATGCTTACAACATATGGCCTGCTCCTGCAACAATTTATAATTAGTTTAACTTTACACACTGTGAGTAGTCCCATTGACTTAAAGAGAATGACTCACGGTGCATGAAGTTAAGTAGGTGCAGAAATCTCCGCGGGATTGGGGCCTGGACTTACGATGAAACACAATATAAATTAAACAAGTATAGGTGCAAATGGGGTTCAATCCTCCTAAAACTATATTGCAGGGGTCAGCAACCTCTGGCACGTGCTCGCCAGGGTAAGCACCCTGGTGGGCTGGGCCAGTTTGTTTACCTGCCGCATCTGCAGGTTCGGCCGATCATGGCTCCCACTGGCCGCGGTTCGCTGTCCCAGGCCAATGGGGGCAGCGGGAAGCCATGGCCAGCACGTCCCTCGGCCTGCGCCGCTCCTATTGGCCCGGAGCGGTAAACCGCGGCCAGTGGGAGCCGCGATTGGCCGAACCTGCGGACGCGGCAGGTAAACAAACTGGCCCGGCCCGCCAGGGTGCTTACCCTGGCGAGCCGCGTGCCAGAGGTTGCCAACCCCTGCAATATTGTAAGCTCCTTGGGGCAGGGACTCTCTTTTTGTTCTGTGTCTGTACAGCACCTAGAACAACGGAGTCCACTAGGTCACCTAGTGCTTCAATACTACAAATAATAATAATAAGCAGAACTCGCCCTGAAAGTTAATGGGGAATTCTTAAAATGTCACCCATTAGCTTATGGTTACCTTATAATATAAATATCTATAATATCAAATCAAAAGTTATCTCAGTACCCTGAAATTAGCTTTTGTTGATTTCAATGGGACTACTTGTGGAGTAAGGTACTAGTCAACATGATGAATGTCATGGAGTTGGTTCTGTAAATATTATCCTCATGGCCCAAGTTCTGTTTTCGGTTAATCCACTGTAACTCCATTGACTTCACTGGACATACTCTGTATTTACATCACTGTAACTGAGACAAGAACTTGGCCTCTTATATTTACATCCCTCATTCTATAGGATAAGTTTCTAAAGTGAAATCCTGGCCCCCACCGAAGTCAATAAGAGTTCTGACACTGATTTTATTGGAGTCAGGATTTCACCCCAGTGTCATCTTATGTATGTCTGTGTTTAGGTTTTGTCACATGCATCTTGTTGTAAATTATGCATTGAGGATTTGTGGTCCATTTTGTGGCTGTTTTTTGCAAGGCTCTGTTTTGTTCCTTTGTTTTTTGCTATCATGAACAAAATATTGTGTATTATACTTTGGGATGGACAGGTGCCTGCTGCTTCATATTTACTTAGGTAGTTTTCATGAGGCAAGCTAATTAGAAGAACCACCTTAGGAATCTTTTGCCAGGCTCTGAAGCTGTACAGCAGCATGGACGAATAGTCAATTAATATATTTCTATGTATAAAACTGCTATTCTTCTACTGTCAAACTCTTATTCAGCCTGGGCAATCATTTATTTAATACTGGTTGCACTGTTGTGTGATTCATTTGCAGTTTACAACATAAATTGTATCTGTTTCCCATCTTTTCTTCCTGTCTCTTTTCCCTCCAGTTGAATTTTTGTGTTTCTCAAGTTTCATTGTTTCAGGAAATAATGTACAGTATTTATTTAAGATGTCTACATAGTGCTATAATTAACTGTGCATGGTACTTTGTATAGAGAATGAGGACACAGCATTTTACTCCAAAGGGTTTACAATTTCAGTGACATATACATACTGTGACATGGAGAGATTATAGCAAATAAGAGAGAAGGAGAGAGGGATACACAAAAAATAAGATTAAGGTTAATTGTCTTCCATGGTATGCATAGTATTCTTTTATTTTTCTAAAAATAATTAGTGTGTTGGTATTAAGGAAATAGTGAGTCATTGTTGAAGGGATGGTAGCAAAAAGTTGAGCTGGAGATTTCAAATGGTCTCAAAATGAACAATAGCCTTCAAAAACATATTTTGGCAGTCAGCTTGTATGATAAAGAAAATAGAGTGTTGATCCCAAGCAAAGTATGTACAGATCTGGCATATTTGTTCATTAGTAACTGCACTGTCTGAACTCTTTCAGTGTAAAACCTGCCCTAGCAGCAGATGGATATTCCTGGAGTACCTCCACTGTCTGTCTAGCTGTATGTCTGGACATTGGAATTGTCTTGCACATTGTCAGCAGCCGTGCGAGCTTCACACTGAAAGTTTGGAGGTTCAGTACTTACTCTTAAATTAAATCTACTGTTACAGCTCAGTTGTATTCTGAATTTTCCTAGGCACCTACTCTTTGATAATCTTTTCAGCAACTGCTGATTGCTGAAAAACCCATGACTGACTTCCCTCTATTGTTCAATTAAATATCTTTGACACAGATGAGAGTAGGTGCATATGACGGTAGAGAAAGTATAATTGTGTCTATAATGTTACAAAGGAATTATTTCTTTCCTCGATTATACTTGCTACCTATTTTTACCCAGCTCTTATGTGACACCTTGTAAGCGAGTAGAGCTCCAGAAGAGCAAACAACTAACTCCTCTGTAAGGAGCCTCAAGTGTGTTTGGTTGAGGGCAGGATTCATGGCCAGCAATGAAAAGAAATGGTCACCCATCGGGAATGTCAGAGTCCATGGTTATAAGAGCTGGATTAACTCCAAAAATAGCTTCCACAGCTGCTTAAATCAGGTTTTTGGATGTGGTGAACCAGGATTAGCCTTCTGCAGATGATAGCAATAGGTATTATAATATTTCCTCCCATATTGTCTCTCATCAGGACAGCTGTAGGAATAGGTTAAATTGCTGAGCAACTATGTGCTGTGGGATTTTGTGCTACAGCTTTGCATAATGCTATACAACTCTTAGAGTTTAGGATTTAAAGGGATGCTGTCAACTTTGAAAAATGACATTATTTACAAATTTATTATCTCCTTACTAACACTAAATTGTTAAATTAAAAAGCATTTTTGAAATTCAGTTTATTTTTTACTATATGAAATTTCTTTTTTCAGTTAATGAAAATTAATGGAGCTATTTACACTTTCACTTTCAGGTTTTCAGTTCTGCAGTGTTTGTGTTGCCAGCTGTGCAAAGGAATATTTATTTGCTTATAGCAACTGTTTCTCTTGGAATTACAAAAAATGTTAATGTTTCCATTGGTTTTAAATTTTGTAAAAGCTCATTTTTACAAAATCCTAAATATTTGGCCAAACTTGAGTTGACCTTTCAGTAGTGGATTTGAAGAACGTCTGTTTTCCTTAAACCTACAGAGAACTTGTTCAGTTTTGTTTTTGTAATGAGTTATGAATATGTAGTGTGTCTTGTAATATAGCAAAATGATTACTATTGAATAAGTATACCTGGAGTATTTTTTTTAATGATTGCACACAAAAATAGTTTTTTTCCTACTTGGTTAAAGATATAAATATCTGCTCTGTTTTTAGATGGAAGTAAATATTGTTCCAGGATGCTGTTTTGTCAAGTTGTCCAAAGGTCTGAAACTTTTCTAGTTATATTTTGATATCTGCCTATTTGAGTCTATTCCCAGTTCCTTGGGAATAAATGTCTTGACTTTCTGCACACTTCATGCTGTCAATGCTCATGTATTCCAGGCCAAGACTGTGTGCACAGTGTAGTGTGCTGTCTACATTCACTTTTTTTAATATAGAAGTTAGGCAGTGAGAAGAAAGGAGTGAAGAGTTAATTGATAGCATGTCAGCAGTTTTTCTATATTTGCCTGTTCAATTGTGCTGGCAGTAGCAACAGTAAACGCTAGTTTCAAAAAGTAAGATACAACAGTAAAAGTTGTGCTTTCCACCTATTAAATGTTTGTTATTGAAACAGGAATAAATGCCAGAAAAGCCCAGATCCATTTTCCTAGTGGTAACAATCCTCGGTTTTCTCTCCTTTCTGTCACTGTGGGTGTGTAAGTCCAATAGAAGGGAGAAGAGAGGGAGTAGTTATTTGATCAGAAAATATGTATATGGGGGGGGGGGGGGGGGGAAACAACTTCATCTCAAGGCAGGTAGTAAATTATCTACTGACAGTTTATGCCACTTTTGTCTATTTAGGGAATTGCATGTGATGTAGTTACTTGGACTTGATTATTATTACTATGAGCAATGTGATATTGAGAACCTTAAATATACTTGCCTCCTATCTTATATCATTATGAGAGAATATTGGTTTCATAGCCTACAAAGCTCTGTGTTCGAGTTCAAGAATGCATGACTTCTAAACTTCACAGTTTAAGAAAAGTATTTGGTTTTCTAATGTATCATACAGGGACATTAGAAGTGGAAATGACCTACTTGGCCAGCTAGTCCGCATCTCTGTTAGTGTGGAACTCTTCCCTACAGTACATTTACTAGTGCTTTGTCCAGTCTAGTTTTAATGTGCCAAGCTACTTTGAGGAGGAGCTGGGTTTTTCTTACTATTCAGTCTGAATTTTTTTATTTTCTTAATTTCATCCACTAATACGCTTTTTGTCTATTTTGAAGATCAGGTCTAATAAGCTCCAATATATTCGAAGTTGTGGTCACTGCACGTAAAATCCAAGAGTACCCTCTAATAACTTATTTGTCCCATGGTTCCTCCAAATCTGCTCTGAGTTTTTCTCAGACTTTTTATCAGCTCCGCTGCTCTCTACCAGCTACACATTTTAAAATGAATGGTTGTTTGTGAATTAAAAAATTATGCTATAGTGTGCTGCAGTCTCATGCTGCATCTCCACAATCACCATTATAAACTTTCTCCATCATCTTCTGGTCTTTCATCTCTCTATTCTGCCCCCCACCCCCCCTTCCCCAAAGACCACCCATTAAAATACAAACTTCTCTCAAGTCCTCCTTTACCATTTGAATCCTCAGCAGTCTCCCACAGCTTCTTTGTATTTCTTGTCTTTGCTTTCCTCAAACTGGGCAAAATTCAGTCTTGTGCAGCAGGTCCACACAAGGCCAGGTACACCATATAAAAGCCTGCACTAGTAGGTTTAAATTGGACCTTACTGATGCATTGTCCAGATCATCTTTGTGGGGATAGGTTTCAGAGTAGCAGCCGTGTTAGTCTGTATCCGCAAAAAGAACAGGAGTACTTGTGGCACCTTAGAGACTAACAAATTTATTTGAGCATAAGCTTTCGTGGGCTACAGCATATAGTAAGGAGATGTATATAACCATACAGAGAACATGAAAAGGGTGGGAGTTGTCCTACCAACTCTAAGAGGCTAATCTTGTCAAACTGTCTGTAATGGGCTATCTTGATTATCACTACAAAAGTTTTTTTCTCTTAATTAATTAGCCTCTTAGAGTTGGGAGGACAACTCCCACCTTTTCATGTTCTCTGTATGGTTATATATTTCTCCTTACTACATGTTCCATTCTATGCATCCNAGAGTTGGTAGGACAACTCCCACCTTTTCATGTTCTCTGTATGGTTATATATTTCTCCTTACTATATGTTCCATTCTATGCATCCGATGAAGTGGGCTGTAGCCCACAAAATCTTATGCTCAAATAAATTTGTTAGTCTCTAAGGTGCCACAAGTACTCCTGTTCTTTTTGTGGGGATAGATTCATCCACTGCTCCCGTCCTTGCTTAGCTTTGTCCTTTGCTTTCTAACCTTACTATGTTGGCTATGTTTAGTTTAGTTCCCTGTACTGATGCTAGTGTTCCACAGATGTCAAGGATCTTGGGGCAATAATCAAAAAGAATAAAAAGTTATTGCCACCTGGTACTTAATTATTTTAATTAGATGCCCCATTACAACATTAAAAATATTGTATATAAATCACTCGGATTATGCATTTTAGAAACACAATTTTTTCTAAATCTTTTTAACACTTAATCTATTTGATATTGCTTTTTTATATATATATCCCTATATTACTGTAGGGATTCAAAACCAAAAACGTGATTATATATCATTATTTTCTGAAGGATCTTTCCCTACTCTAGGAGAAGCTGTTATGAAGTTTGATTGTACCAGGATTCCCCCAATAATCAGTCTGATGCCTGCTAGGGTTTCCCCTAGTTTGATTAATAAAAAGATATTTTTAGACCATGTTTACTCTCTTCTGTTAATTCTCTAAGTAAAGGACAGCTAGTTTTTCTGAATTAGACCCTGCAAATTTCTAAGTGTGTAAGTGCTGTTGATAAAGTACCGTATTTTAAGGCAAGTTCTACAATATTATTTTTGTGATCCCATTGCATAACTTGTGCTGTATTAATATACTTTACTTTACAAAGTGTTTTTGCATAGCCCCATATAAGTAAACTCAACCTTTCAATCCAAACAGTTGGTTAGAAATCAAGTCAAACCACCATTTGGACTCTTTTTGTTTCTATTTTCAGGTGCGTTTGGTGTCAGCACACTGTACATGACGATTGCATGCAGAGTTCTTTAAAGAGCGAGAGGTGTCGTTTTGGAGAATTCAGAAACTTAATTATTCCACCATATTACTTATCCACCATTAACCAGATACGTAAGGATAAAAGAACTGATTATGGAAAGGTAACTTTATCGTTATTTTTATAATACATAATTCTAAATATTAAATAAGTGCAATGACATGTTGGTGGTTATACACTGAATAAGTGTTTGAATACGTAAATGCTCAGTATGTTGATTTGAATGTATTAGTCATTTTATTAACATCCTGGTTGAGATTGAACAGATTTTTACATTTAATTATTCTGAGGTGACACTGAGGCTATATTACCTTGCTTTCTTAAACATCTTAACCACAACTGTTTAAATCCCATAATCATCTTTAGTCAAAAATTCCAAAAGTAATTTATGCTCAATTCCCTGTTATATGTTAGAGAATATTCATTAAATCTTTAGCAAAATCTGTAAACAGAGCCGTTTAAAAGAAAACCGTTTCCATGCTCCAAGCCACTACTGTAGATATTGGAGAGAAATCCTACAAAGTCTTTTTTAAGGGATACCTGATAAGGATAAGCCTGTTAAAGAATAAACTTCCATTGTACCCAAAAATTAAATACTGTGAAACAAACTGACCCTTCAAAGAGGTACAGCTGTCAAATAAAAATATTTTCTGTGTACCAAAATAGAGTGTATTGCATAATGCAGAGTGTCAACACTCGCAGTACTGCCACGAGTTTCGTGATTGGGGGACTGTACCCTGGAAACTAATGACTCAAAGGATTTAGGGATCATAGTGAGCAAGCAACTCCACTGAACATGAACTCCCCTGAGCGATGCTGTGGCAAAAGGGCTAATGGGATCCTTCTATGTATAAACGGGAGTAGTGAATAAAAGAGGGGCAAGGTGAATTTATTTCTGCATATGCCATCGCTGAGGCTGATACGAGAACACTATGTACAGTTCCGGTGTTTACGGTTTAAAAAGGATGTTGGGGAAAACTGGAGAATAGAGCTGCAAAAAATTATTCAAGGGCTGAAGAAAATGCCTGACAGTGAGAGACTTAAAGAGCTTAAACTAAACAGAGTAACAAAAAGAAGATAAGTAACTTGACTAGTGTATAAATACATTACAAGGAGAAAATACCTGTACAAAAGGGCTATTTAATCTTGTGGAGAAAGGCAGAACAAGAACTGGTGGCTGGAAGCTGTGCCAAACAAAAACGTGTGCCTTATTTTTACTTTGAATTTAACAGTGAGAGCGATTTAACCATTGGAGCAAACTGCCAAGGAAAGTGGTGGAATCTCCATCTCTTGATGTCTTCAAATCAAAACTGCGATGCCTTTCTGGAAGCTAGGAATCAGTCAAACAGAAGTTAATGGGCTGGTTACAGGACTAACTGGGTGAAATTTAGTGGCCTATGATATACAGGAGATTAAACTAGATGTTCTAATGGTCCCTTCTGGCCTTAAAATCTATGAATGATTTCAGACCAATTTTAGGGGGCTCTTGTGATAAAACTCAAGCAGCGCAGAAATTTTACTTGAGGTGCCTGCACTTCCCCCTTCAGCCTTTATAGGCTACTGTGCTGTTTATGCCACAGGCAGCCAACCCTGTATGCTCTGAGCAGGGCAGATTCCAGGACAGCAGAGCCAGCCCCGCTCCAAGCTTAGTAGTCTTAGCCTTGCTATCCCCACGGGCCCAGCGCAGGAAAGGAGAGTTATTGGATGTAGGAGCACAGAGCAAACTTCCTCCCTGCAGGTCGAAGACATGGGGCAGCTGCTGGATCCCGCCAGAGGAGAAGTTGGGGAAGTGGGGGCTTACAGGTTGGCAGGGGGCTGGGGGGAGAGCATGCTAATTCAGCATGCTGGGGAATTGGGATGGCTGCAGGAATGTGCCAGTAGGGAGCCTGGAGGACTGGGCAGCGAAGGTGAGGGGAAAGGGAGTTGGGGCCTGCATTACTGTGTATGATTCAAGGTTGAATTTTCAACCTGTAATTCTCACACGCAAATTAGGGTATTCACCGGGGAGGTCAAAATCAGAAGACAGACAAAAAGCAAGATTTTCTTCTCTTTTTATCTTTGATTCTGACTCATGGTATTTGAACACTTGAGGTTAGCAGTACTGAAAACATGAAGTTGATTTAGAGGGGAACTTGCATGTTTGTGTAAATTTGATAAAAGCTATTTGTAGAAATGTTCAACTTTGCTGATGATTTTCTGTATATCCCTCTATTATAGAAATCATTTGTGTTTGAACAAAAGCATTATCTGTCCTAAACCATGTTTTGATTCTTCCATGAGAGTATAGTCCTGGGTTTAAGACCTCAAGGCTGCTATGGAGATAATTCTGATGTGATTTCATTGCAAGATCCAGGTGTAGAAGTGGGAGGGACTGTTTGAAAGCTCTTGTTACAAATGATGATTAGCAAAAGTGGCAGCAAGAAACTATGAAAAAACACAAAAATGCAATGACTTTTAGTAGCTGTATTTTGACACTTCCAACTAAATCTTCATTGACTGGGAACACTACTGGTTGAAATAAGTTGTAAAACTTATCACGTATTTGAAAAGGTTGCTTGTTTCTGTACTCGCTATAAAGAGGAAATTAGCAACTTTTTATTTAAAATTATGGAGTAATTCATTTTTCCTGTCTTTGTGTGAATGGGGAATGAAGTTGGAATTCAAAGCCCCTCATTCCTTTCAGGTTTGTCACATTTGTGTACATATGGAATTTTTTTCTTTCTGCAGTTGGCATCCTCCTATGGTAAACACTGGACCCCAATAATAATCCTGGCTAATACTCGTAGTGGAAACAACATGGGCGAAACATTGTTGGGAGAGCTTAAGATTCTCTTAAACCCAGTTCAGGTAATTGTGGGGAAAAGCCATAACTGTGTAATAAACTAAAGACTCAATTAAGATCACCAGCATTTTGCTTATATATGGACTACAGAATCTTTTTAAGCAGTTTGATACAAATCTCCAGCTAAGAAAACAGATTGGTGCAGTTCTCATTTGAAGAAAAATGGACACGATGATTTTAGCACGGATCTGCAAAGGCAACTTAAGGAAGGAGCTTTTTTTTTTTTTTTACAATGAGTTTGATAAGGAGCTAGGTGTCACCAAGATTTATAGAAGTTGAACTTGCAATAATCCCCTCACTGCTTTTATTTTCCATATGTCTCCTATTCATTCAGGAAGGTATAAGGCTTTTAAGATAGGGAACAATTTAAAAAACACTAAATCATAAGTAAAATCATAATTGTCATTTTTTTTCTTTTCACTACATGATGTGTTGTGTGACACCATCACGAGGTCACTCTGTCTGGTGCAACGGTCCTTAGTAGACTATGTGGGTTTGATATGATCCTTTTGAAACTTTTTAAATCCTAACTTTACTTGTGAAGATGGCAATACATCTGGCTATTTTCCTGTGTTGCTCTCTGTGTTGCCATTGTCCCTTAAACTCAGCTGGGAAGGCGCAGGATGCTCTGACATAAGATAGCTGTTCCTAGACTTCCTGACTACATCTTAATTCTCTTCCTCCGAAGTTCAAAGCAATAGCTTTGAATGATTTCTGCTAGCCTGAATTTAAGGTCTTTGTTTAAAAAAAATATCAATGCCAAGAGTAGTCTCAATGAATAAACTCTTTTGCAAACTGAATTTTAAGTCTTTTTTTAAACCGTTTTTTATTTCATTACTTTTGGTTCTTGTAAAAGTGAAGGATTGACATTACTGGATTAAAAAAAAATTATTTGGGGGCAAAATCCTACTTGCTTTGTTAATATGAATATTCACTGAAGTAACTACTCACGTGAATCTGAGTAGGATTTGGTCTTTGGTATGATCATTTGCCAGTGTAGTTGACTGGAACTTATGATGATCAGTTTGCATCCTGATATATAAAAATGAAGATGTTTTGATCTGTGAAGTAAACCCTATGTTGTGTGTCTTAACTTACAGACATTTTCATTTTTATTTTCATTTGTTCATAGGTTTTTGATCTGAGCAAAATTTCACCTGCCAAAGCACTCCAGCTTTGTACTTTGCTGCCTTATAATTCTGCTAGGGTACTTGTTTGTGGTGGGGATGGCACAGTGGGCTGGGTCCTGGATGCAATTGATGAAATGAAGATAAAGGTACTGTGTTTGAATACCTTTGCATGTATTGTGGTGAAATAACTTTTGTAACTGGCCAAAGTGTAAGCCCTAATCTCTTATCTGGATATGGGTCATTCCTATCTTTCAGAGTAAACCTATTAAGAAAAGTATTTGTAAAGTAGCTTATGTACAATAAAGAGATACAGACTTTGAACATGTAATTTAGAAGCCATTCTGCTCACAGACTGTAGCCTATTTTATGCATTCTTTTGTAATCTAAAGAGAAATTTAATTTGCTGTTAATAGACTCATTAATATAGTACGGTTCTTCTGCTCTGGCTGCTTATTTCTCACCAAAAGTATTCAACTTCTAAAGCTACCAAAAATAATGGCACAATTGCAGATTGTGACTTTAGAAAGAGATTAAGGGACAGAAGTAGATAAATTATTAAATATCTGGTTTTCATTCTACCATTATTTACTGACAAGAAGTGAAGAAACTTTGTGTGTAGTTATATTTGTTAACTAATAATACTTTGTAAAGTACTGTACTGAAAGCTGCGACTGGGTCATGATGCATATCATCAACCTATGAACTCTTTTGAGAGAGACATATTTGCTAGTACAATGAAATACCTAGAGGAAAATGTCTTATTAGCCCTGCAGAACTAACATACTTAAGATGGTGTGAGCTGGATTCTAGGCCCTCTCATGCCTCCTTAGCCGAGTTCTTGACAAAATGTTATGCTCTTGAAAACCCATTACAGGCATTGGCAGTACATAGGTATTCCTCTGAGGGCTGGTCTGTAAAACCTTTATTACTGGTGGTAAGTGAAGGGAGAAAAGAGTCCAGCTTGACTCTCAGATCCCTGGTTGCAGGGCTGATGATAATAAGAAACATCCTTTTTCTTATAAACATATATATCCTGATTAAACAACAGTAACCATGATGCCACTTTTTCAAATTACTTCTCACAGTTGAAAACTTAAATCTCACAACAGCTCTATGAACTAGGTAGATAGACCAGCTTTACAGAGGGAAAGCTAAGGCAGTAAGGGAAAGGCAAGATATTTTCCACTTGGGGATATGTTATTTTTGTGCATTTGATATTTGCCTAGTTTAAAAATTCAACCTTTGATATTTTCTCGATCCCAAGTGCTTAGATTTGACATTTGCCATGCTTACAGTACGTGCTGCTTTTCTGTTAATGGTGTTCAGCTATCTTCAACATTTCTGGGGATAATAGGGAGGGAGAGGACTCTAGAAAAGGAGATTCTAAAATGTACCATTTCTATGTCACAGGGACAAGAACGGTATATTCCACAAGTTGCAATCTTACCTCTCGGAACAGGTAATGACCTGTCTAATACGTTGGCTTGGGGTGCAGGTTATGCTGGAGAAGTCCCAGTGGAACAAATTTTACGAAATGTAATGGAGGCAGATGGAATTAAACTAGACAGGTAAGTAACACAGTACAAAGGTGAATCCCACAGCACCATAACTATTTTATCTATAAACTCCAGAAAGCATTACCAATCAACAGTAACACCCAGTGACCGCAGAGTTTTGGTAAGGAAACACAAACAAGGCACCAGGAGGTGCGCACAGGTGTAACTGCTCCAGTGGGAAACTAGGGGCTACTGGATGTCAGAGATGGAGGAGCCTCTGCTGAGCAGCTTCTCCAATGCTGAACCTTTAGATATTTAACCAAACCTCTGAATCTTCTGAGGAACATCCATCCTCTAATTATAATGTCTTACATTGCAGTTGTTGGTTTCTTATTGCAGTTTGAGTTCAGTGAGAGAAGTTCTGTAACTTGGCTAAATAATAGCCTTTTGTTTTTCAGATGGAAGGTTCAGGTAACAAACAAAGGATACTACAATTTAAGAAAACAAAAGGTATGATTTCAAAATTACTAAAATGTGGATCTAACCAGATGCTTGTATGAACTGATTATTTTATTTCCTACATGCATATGCTTGTTAAAATAAAATAAAATAAACTGCCTGGCCTGAAGGCTGTATAGTAATAATACCTCGCTGATAGAGCCCTTCTCATCAGAAGATCTCAAAAAGCTTTACAAAGGAGGTCTGAATCATTATTCCTATTTTGCTGATGGGGAAACTGAAGCATGGGGAGATGAAATAATTCCCCCACAGTCACTCAACATGCTGGTGACAGAGCCAGGAATAAAACCCAGGTCTCCTGTGTCCCAGTCCAGTGCTCTGTTCACTAGGCTTTTCTCCTCAGTTCACAGTACATTAGGAAAGTAGATGGAAGCTTTAACGATAATGACATTGGAGCATTGAAAACAATGAACTGCTTTGTTAATTGGCTGACACAGAAGTGAAGCTGTCATGCAAGTTTACAGCAGTGCTGAGAACACTATTCTTACTACATGACAATCTTATAATTCACAATAAACAAGAATAATAAAATAGGAAATGTGAGGAGGATTGCAAATCATGTGTTGCCACTCTGGAAAGTTTCAGGAAAAAAGATATAACCATTTGGTACATGAAAAAGATAAGTAACTTGCCTGTAAAGGGAATACTTATTTGAAAGAGTGATCTAATCTCACATCGGTTTTACACTTTTGGGACTGACATCAGTAGAGTTACTCCCTGATTCTCATCAGTGTGAGAGAAGAATCAGGCCCTAATCTCTGGGGAGCAGAGGGGTTTGGAATAGTGTTTGAGGGAGTTGATATCTGACTTGTTACAGGGTTAGTTGAAATTCCAAGGTATAATGAACTGTATATATCTATATTTGCATATTGTAGTTAAGTAGCACTGTCAGCTGGAAAACGTTGGGATCCACAGAAAGAAATGCAGGATTTATAGTTTCTTTACTAGATCGCTACATGTTTTGCTTGCAGAACTGGCATTAAGAACCTTTATCTTATTTTTAGGGCTGTCAAGCGATTTAAAAAATTAATCGTTTGATTAAAAAAATTATTCACATGATTAATTCTACTGTTAATAATAGAATACCATTTACTTAAATATTTGTTGATGTTTTCTACATTTTCAAATATATTGATTTCAATTATAACACAGAATACAAAGTGTACAGTGCTCACTTTATATTTATTTTTTATTACAAATATTTGCACTGTAAAAAACAAAAAAGTGTTTTGCAATTCACCTAATACAAGTACTGTAGTGCAATCTCTTTATCATGAAAGTTGAACTTAAAAATGTAGAATTATGTAAAAAAAACAAACTGCATTCAAAAATAAAACAATGTAAAACTTTAGAACCTACAAGTCCACTCAGTCCTATTTCTTGTTCAGCCATTCGCTCAGACAAACAAGTTTGTGTACATTTGCAGTAGATAATGCTGCCCGCTTCTTGTTCACAATGTCACCCGAAAGTGAGAACAGGTGTTCTCATGGCACTGTTGTAGCCGGTGTCGCAAGATATTTACATGCCAGATGCGCTAAAGATTCATATGTCCCTTCATGCTTCAATCACCATGCCAGAAGACATGCGTCCATGCTGATGACGGGTTCTGCTAGATAACAATCCAAAGCAGTGCGGACCAACCCATGTTCTTTTTCATTATCTGAGTCAGATGCCACCAGCAGAAGGTTGATTTTCTTTATTGGTGGTTCGGGCTCTGTAGTTTCCACATCAGAGTGTTGCTCTTTTAAGACTTCTGAAAGCATGCTACACACCTCATCCCTCTCAGATTTTGGAAGGCATTTCAGATTCTTAAACCTTGGGTCGAGTGCTGTAGCCATCTTTAGAAATCTCACATTGGTACCTTCTTTGTGTTTTGTCAGATCTGCAGCGAAAGTGTTCTTAAAAAGAACGTCATGTGCTGAATAATCATCTGAGACTACTATAACATAAAATATATGGCAGAATGCGGGTAAAACACAGAGCCGGAGACATACAATTCTCCACCAAAGAGTTCAGTAACAAATTTAATTACTGCATTATTTTTTTAACAAGCATCATCAGCATGGAAGCATGTCCTCTGGAATGGTGACCGAAGCATGAAGGGGCATATGAATGTTTAGCATATCTGGCACGTAAATACCTTGCAAAGCTGGCAACAAAAGTCCCATGCGAACGCCTGTTCTCACTTTCTGGTGACATAAATAAGAAGTAGGCAGCATTATCTCCCGTAAATGTAAACAACTTGTTTGTCTGAGCGATTGGCTGAACAAGAAGTAGGACTGAGTGGACGTGTAGGCTCTAAAGTTTTGCATTGTTTGGTTTTTGAGTGCCGTTAATGTAACAAAAAAAATCTACATTTGTAAGTTGCATTTACACAATAAAGAGATTGCACTATAGTACTTGTCTAAGGTGAATTGAAAAATACTGTTTCTTTTGTTTTATCATTTTTACTGGGCAAATATTTGTAGTAATAAATAATAATATAGAGTGAGCAGCGTACACTTTGCATTCTGTGTTGTAATTGAAATCAATATATTTGAAAATGGAGGAAAAACATCCAAAAATATTTAATAAATTTCAATTGGTATTCTATTGTTTAACAGTGCGATTCAAACTGTGATTAATCACGATTAATTTTTTTGAGTTAATCAAGTGAGTTAACTGTGATTAATCAACAGCCCTACTTATTTTTTAAAATGCCACAGTGAGCACTTAAAGTGCCAAAAGAAGCATTTTAAAACAAAGGATACTATGAAAGTGGTCATAGGGCTTTCCTTCTCTCTGAGGAAGTCAAAGGGTAGCTGAGAAGTGTGTGCAAAACTCCATGGATCCAACAATAATTTTTAAGTGGTGGCAGTGTATTGATAAGTGCAAAGAGTCAGTGAAAGTCTTTGACTATTTTAATTTCATAGGACCAAATTCTGCTCTGTAACGTGGGTGCTTCTCTCACCCCTGGGTAATTCTCACCGAAGCACCTGTATAACTGAGAGCCTTTAATCATTTTATATTGGCTAAGAACTGGTTATTTGCTACTTCAGATTACACACGTGTAACTTCCAATTTGCATATTGCTAGGATTTTGTTTTCATGTCTCCATAATTTTAACTAAAGCTGTTGTCCTGCAGGTGTTCACAATGAACAACTATTTTTCTATAGGACCTGATGCTCTCATGGCTCTCAACTTTCATGCGCATCGTGAGAAGACTCCCTCACTGTTTTCCAGCAGAATTATTAATAAGGTGTGATTGATAAAATAGCATTTCCCACTTCTTGCCAAAGATACTGAGAATTGCCACCCTTTAATCAAAAGACTGCAAATAGCCTCCATTAATTCATGCAAGTATTTAAGTATCAACTGCTTTGTGTAACAGTCTGAGACAAACTTGGATTTTTTTTACATTTAATAGCAATCAAGCAAAACATTTTTCTGCATCTTAATCTAAGGTCGTGTTTTACTAGTGTCTGGTTTATTCTAATGTGTATTTCCATTTTGTTGTTGTTGCTCAATATCACAGTTATGCTATCTAGTAATATGGCAAAATTCTCTTTGACTTCTGTGGAAACAGCTCAGGCCACTGATTTGTTGCAGTTGTGACTATTACTGTTGGAGCTACGTCCAACCTTGGAAACTGCCGTTAGGGCCCTATTTTCCCTTATGTGAAATTTTTCCTACATAGGGAAAGAGAAACTCTTCTAGTTTAGCTCCTGAAGTTTCATCGTCATTGTTCCATTGGGCATTCAGGGTTTATCTCCCTGGGTCAGGAAGTTCATTCTCCTTCAGCAGAACATGTCTTGAGATGCACAGGGATCTTGGTCAATTGGGGGGGACTGTTGTCTCCACGCAGCTGTTCTGCTGGCCCACCATCATGCTGCTATTGGCCTACTTACCACTCCATATTCCTAGGTTGTACAGTAGTGGCTGAGAATATGGACTCTACTACCAGCAATGGAACATGCTTCTTAGCACTACCTCTTCCCACCCCGGTTTTAGAAGAGGTTCAGTCCTAGAGCTCTTGTAGAGGAGCTTCCTTGGGGAGCTTATGGTGGGTCAAGTGCATTTGCAGCCAGGTTCCAACTGTTTGGGTTGCTCTCCCCTTCTGGAAGCAGAGGGAAAGACTCTTGTTCTCAATTACCTGCAAAGCAGTCTTAAGTATATTTATCTCTGTAGAGCTTCTCAGTCATTTGGAAACGTAATGGACTGGAGCAATGGCACTGCCTAACTCTATTTAAAAGTGTAGTACGGATTTTATTTTAAAAGGAAAAACTCTTACTTGCACTAGGTAGTAATGACTGGGTCGTCCTCTTCCTGAAAACTTAAAAGCAAAGAGGATACACAAATATCTTATGTTACATAAGAATTTCTTAAGAATCTATAACCGTAATTAAATTATCTTTGTCTTTCTCTCTGTTTCTGATACTGATTTCTCTTTAACTTTTTGTAGGCTGTTTATTTTTTCTATGGAACCAAAGATTGTTTAGTACAGGAATGTAAAGATCTTAACAAAAAAATTGAGGTAAGGTTTCTTATGTTCTCTCGCTAACTCACTTTTTTCCCTGGGGAACATACATCTCCCTCCCTCAAGAAAGCAGGATCTTAAATGGAAATGATCTAGTAGTTTTTATAAATAAAAAAGTCTAAGCAACGCCTAAGTCTAAGTTTCCACTAGATTCAATCACAGAGACCTCTTAAAGCATACCTGTATATTGCTTACCTTTTGATATAATAGCAAAATTAACTTGTGGCAACTGACTATTCAGGACTTACTGTACAGTATCTAGTGCCTGATCCTAAGCCCATTGAAGATTCCCATTTACATTTATGGACTTTGGATCGAGCCCCTGCTGTAGCTAAAATCCCAATGTATAGGTGAAACTTGCTCCAGTGCAGGGACTATACCAGTCTGAGTCACAAACCCTTGCAACTGTAATGTGCTAGTTAATAATAGAAATGGGGGTTGTAGGATACGGTACCATATTATGAAGTCAAAAATATTGTTTCTTAATATGTTTATATTTATTTTATAAATAACACACATGCTGATCATATCGGACCAGTTCACATTGACTTCAGTGGGATGCCCA
This sequence comes from Platysternon megacephalum, assembly GCA_003942145.1. Taxonomy (NCBI): domain Eukaryota; kingdom Metazoa; phylum Chordata; order Testudines; family Platysternidae; genus Platysternon; species Platysternon megacephalum. The sequence continues at coordinate 1,569,024 of QXTE01000277.1, forward strand.
CCCTAATGCATGAAGAGAAGTGGCACATGCCCAAGTGCAGAATTTGGCCCACAGTAACTTACTAACAATCTGTTGTGTATCTGTAAAGCTAGAGTTGGATGGTGAGAGAATCGATCTGCCGAATTTGGAAGGTATCATCGTCCTGAATATTGGATACTGGGGAGGTGGCTGTAGATTATGGGAAGGAATGGGTGATGAGCCTTACCCCCTGGCAAGGTATGTAGTGCATCAATGGTTATAATATATACTTTTTTATTACAGTGTAAGGGCCAATGGTCTTAAGTAAGCAGTCCCATTAATCAGAGGGATTGCTCACATGAGTAGGTGCTGCAGAACTGGGCCATAAGATTTTATAGAATGCATTAAATTTGTTATGCAGCAGAAGGCAAACAGATGGATAGTTTTAAGCTTATGTACTGTATCAGTCACTTTCATTATAGTTTTATCTATTAATACAAAGACTATGTAAAGTTTTATACAGTTATTTCAGTGGTGTTCACAGCTATTTTTTTATAATAAATGTCTCCTTTTCTAAAACTTAGGTATGATGATGGATTGCTGGAAGTTGCTGGAGTTTATGGCTCTTTCCACTGTGCACAGATTCAGGTGAAATTAGCAAATCCTGTTCGACTAGGACAGGCACACACTGTGAGGGTATGTAGCATTTATAATTACCTTTACCCACGTTTTTCAGTGAATGTGTCATCTTAGGCACTCAGCTGCTGACCACGTCTTTGTTTTTAAAAGCTGCAGTTTGTCGGGGAGTCTGGTGTTCATCTTTCTTGGAAAAGTTAATTGCCACTTAAATTACACCCCCATAACTCAATTATGGACACCCTATACATGTGTGTAAATAACAATATACTAAGATTCTCTACTGGGAGGCTAAAATCTTGCTATATCAGTACGTCGGCAGTAGTTGTAAATGAAATATCTTTGGCTGGAGTGAACTGTTATGATTCCATATATGCTCTTTTATTTAATACCAGCTGATTCTGAAGAATTCAAAGATGCCAATGCAGGTGGATGGAGAGCCATGGGCACAGGGACCCTGCACTGTTACCATAACTCATAAGACACATGCACTGATGTTATATCACTTGGGTGAACAAACGGATGATGAAGCTTCCAGCATGTCTGAGCAGGAACACACAAGGGAACATACGGATGAAGACATATAGGTTTTGAAGAATTTTACATAATATATTAATCAATTCTCATTAAAAAACTTAGAACATTTAATATATATTTAACTATCTCAATAACTATACCTTTATGCAGTAAGATATAGACTTGTGAGTGGCATAGGGGTAAAAAAAAAAAGCCACGCTTTCAAGTATTAATGGAAAAACCTCCAGGCTAACCTTTAGCAAAACACTTAGGTGTATACTATCAAAATGAAAATCTCACCATAACGTAAACTGATTTTTCTTAAGGCTAAATGTTTAGTATGTCTTGAGAATACTATTTTCTCTTTTAAATAAGCAGTGTGTCTTACTCAGTTCAACAATATACTGTGAGGTGCACATAACAGAAATATCGAAATGTGACTTTGGATAGCACAACCATCTTTTAAGATCTATATAACACGATTGTTTCTTTTGGTGACAATTGGCAACACTTTAAAAACTGTTACAGATAACTGATCTTGTCTGATGATCTGAAAATATCAACATGGCAAGTCCGTCTGTGCCACCACATTGATCGTATAGACATATATGATCTGATTCAATAAAAATGTATTATCTGCTAAAACAGATGGAGAACATATGTAAATTTTGCTTCCTGACTAGGTCATGCAAGGTGAATAATAGCTCTGCGGGATTTAGAACTTTATCTCCCATTTAAATTTATGACCACAAAAGAGCATCATTACAAACAATGATACAAAAATTCTGAATAGATGTAACAGTAGATATAAACATCCTGTTTAGGTAACCATCAAGATTTCTCAAGGTAAATATTGACCTAGTTGAAGCTTCTCAGGTTAAAGCTTCTCAGGTTTAAAACTTCATGGTCGCTTCAGCAGAAATCAATATTTGCTCCTTAGTTATTTTACGAGCGAGTAACTTAACCTACAAAGCCAAGAGCTTGAAGCTAAGGAGTAAACCTGTCACTAATCAATCCAGTTGAGCTCATGTACTGCAAATGATCTCCAAACAGTAACTGAACTTATAGTTGATGTGTGCTGCATACGTTAAGCCCAGTGACAAGTTAAGGAAAGAGTGTTGGTCTAAACAGTGAATTTTCTTACCTCTTTTGTCATTTTAAGCTAGCGCCCTCAAAAAACTTTCCTTTTGTTTTCTGTATGCTAGTTTAAAGGGACACGGTCAAGTAGGGTAGGCCATATATCTAGGTTTTGTAAACCAAATGCAATTGTTTTACAAAATCTAAAAAAAAGTTTCCATGGATTACCTAATGTTAATGAAAACATGTTTTAAACAATTTATTTAAGCATTTTTGTACAGGTTTATGGAAATCAAACACAACAGCACTGTATCAGTGCATGAGAGACCAGGAAGTTAAACAGACCCTTTCTGGTTTAAATTTTCCATGCTGAGTGAAAAGCAAAAAGCAAACATAGTTTATATGGTAAAAAGTTAATTACATTTTTGAAACTCTTCCATTTTTAATAATCTTTCAAGATAAAAATATGTTTTAACTTGACAGTGTCCCTTTTTAAAAGTTTACATGCTAGATTCTAAATACTACTGACATTAGTAAATTCATATTTAGACAGATTTGCAAAGTGTTTATTATATATGTGATTAGAATGTAATTAATTGTAAATGTTGACAAAAAATGTAAATTTTATACTTGGTAGCCTTATAGACCTTCTTTGAATTTATAATTTATCATGTAAATACATTGCGATTTGAGTCATAAAAGTCCACATAAAAAGTAAATTAAAAATACCCAAAGTAGATATACCATGTTATAGATAGATCCACTGTCCAAATCTTCTTTAGTTAAAACTGACTTTAGGTTATACTAGCTTAAAAATCATTTTAAACTGGTAAGCCTCTATTTTATTTATTTATATTTGAATAACTTATTCACACTTATTTTTTAAAATATTTATTTAAGTATTATGCTCTTATCCTTGTGTACTAATGTTTACAGACAAGTTATAAAGCTCTGGAAAAACTGGGTATGTATTTGGAATGCAGATACGTTAGAAAGACAATGACAGGGTTTTTTGATCTAAACTTATCAAACTGTGTTGGGAAGAGTCATCTAAAGTTTATCTGGAAATTTTCAAGATATATTTCAATACTCATAGGATCAAAAACTGTCCAGAATTTTGAAAGTTTGAACTCCCACCCTACCCTTAAATCAAAACTTATAAAATGCTTTTTTCCTGGTCCTCAGGAGATGGTAGATTGAAAATCCATCCTGTCTCTAGATGGATACCAGGGACCGGATTGCTGCCTTCCTAAACTGTGTCAGGGAGATCTCAGGGATCTGCGCCTGTCCACGGACCGGTCATTGAGAAACACTGCTCTAGATGACAACACAGTTGGTGAGAACAGGCTGTCTCCCAATTTGTTTTGTTCTTGGTTGGAGGAAGGAAACATAGGTACAGTACCTCAGACAATGGGGTATTGGCCAGGAGGTACTGTATGCAGACAAGCTGGATACTTCCACTGACTGCAACTCACTGAGCACTTCTCAGGATCTGGTGCCAAATGGGTGAAATACTCTCTGGGCAGTACAAATCCATGAATAGCTTTGTAATACAGGAGGAGAATGGGCAGTGAAGGTAACACTTCATCTAACACCTACTTGGTAATTTTGGAGAGCTGCTTTCTGAGGATGGCCCTAATTGTCTCAGCCAGATCATCGCTCTTTGCATGCTGATGGGAGGAGAATTATGCTGAATGTATGAGCGATTAGAAGTGAATGTCTGAATAGTTGAGGGCATTTGATGGGTAACAAATTTAGATGGTGTATGCTTGGAAAGCCTTTCAGAAAATTCTATTTGAGGATGGCAGAAGATTGCACTCGCTATAAATTTGTATCTCGAAGTCAGATATGCCACACCCACTTTTCCTGCAATTGTCTCTAGTTGTCCACAGGTCAGAGGACTTTTTAAAAACAAATGTTAAGGCTAGAATTTAAATATGTCAAGTGATCACAGGAATCTTGCAATTCCCAACTTACCACCCTGTGGTTTTTTGAGGATTTTTTTTTTAAACTTCTCTTGCTCGACTGTTTTATTTTAATCAAAACTTTTCAGTTCATCACAAATTTAGAGTCAGATTCTGTTGTGAATTTCTCCCTGTGCCACCACTTTAGTCTGACTGCAGAAGTTATAAGTCATTATCATTTGCTTCCCCACATCTAATTTGCATATAAATTAAATAAAGATACTTTTCAGTTTTAATGGTAGTTGCTCATGTGCTATTGTATATTTATCATGGCTTTGAATCTGATGAAATTCACATTTTAAAAAAATAGATGATGATGGAAAACATGAAGCACCTGATACAGTTTTGTCTGTTGATTATCCTATTTTTAATTAAAAATAGGCTTTGACAATTGGAAACATAAAAATATTGCAATATATTAGTTACTCAGAAGAGGGTGCTCTGCTATTGAAATTCATGCCCTACTCAAAGAAAAGCCACACAGCATTTAAGGATGACATAAATTATGAATACATTTAATTTCTCAGAGGCTTCTCATAAGCATATTAATTTGAATAAAATGTACAGCTGTAGAAATATTGAGATATTAATTTAGCAAGCATTCAAAATATTAATTCACAAAGCTGTAATTCTAGGCTATATTGAGATTTTATTGCAGCATATGCTAGTGTACCTAAAGATCGGTCAGTGCTTCTGTTATAAATCCTTTTCCTGGGTTTATAACCTACAGGTTAAAATGTTTTTGGTGGGCTTAAATTTGCACACAAAACCAAGATATGGAGTGAACTTTTTTCTCCCCTCACAACCTCCTTACTTATTAACTTTCACAATTTGTATAAAATATATATATTTATCTTTTTCTTAGAGTAGTTCACAGGTCAGAGTAAAAGGTTATTGATTTTTGGAGACACTTCTGTATTCTTGGGTCTTCTGCAACTTGTTTGTTTTTTTAAAAGCAATGTTCCCAATCCATAAGGTGGGCCCTACACCCTTTCTATTTTTCCCCTTGAAATAAAATAGTTGAGGTCTGACAGTAGTTGCCATTCATGTTTATCTTTTTTATAAGAAATTGTGCTACGTATTGGCTATGATATATTTATAACCCGATGCGTACTGGTGGTCATGTGTTTACAGCATACCCCAGCATAGCGCCAAAAACTATCACAATAGGTAAATAGTCCAAATTCTCCTTTCCAGTGCACCGATGAGGCTCCCGTTTCAAATGGACACACCTAACTTTAAATCTCACGTGTGTTTGGAACATTTTTGTAATCTGCTGATTGTTCTGGATTGCATTCACTTCAGCTGGAGTAGTGGGTGCTAACACCTTTGAAAACCAGGCCCCTATTAATTTTTCCCTGTTTGGGCCTATTTACATTCTAGAATTCTACCATATAAACACGATCGAGAGAACCTGATTTTGATAACAGGATGAAGAAAACCATGATTTAGCAGTCATAGACAGGGCAAATCTTATTCAGCACCATGTTAACAGACCAAGATTAACTCCTGGTCCAAGCAAAATCTAATCCCAGTTAGTTGACATGATGATGATGATGAATAAGATTTGTCTGGTCTCCACTAACCATACAGTCATGATCGTCAGTATTATGTTAACTAACTAGCAACAAGGGAAAGAAGAATATTTGTAATTGCAAAATGTGCTTGAAAAACTACTAATATTGACTGGGGCACTCGGGCAGTTGTAATACTAGAAACTTCCTTCTAATTCACTTTTTGTAATTGACTTGTTTTTAAGTTTTTGGTATCCTTGTAAGTTGGAGCCATTCTGAGGTCAGTGCACAGTTCTGTGCTTATATTTAGATTGCATTTCAGTCAGGTATTTTTCCCTGTGTATATAGACTTGTATCCTGTGCTGCTTTTTTATTTTAATATGTGATGTTATTCATGGTATGTTTTAATAGGTGTAAGATTTAGGTCCTCCCTAGCAGTCCAATGCACTTTTTTTCTAGAAGACCGTATTCACTGAGGAGACAATGCTGATTATTTATGGTCTTTGCGCCGAAACCGACAAAGACTTATGAACTTGATTAATTTTTAGCACGTATGTCTTTATAGGATCAGGACCTTGATATTTTTCAGTCTAGCAATTACACTCAGTAATGTGCTTGCAGTGTTCTTCACTGAGGTAAGCAGGCTTAGTTGAGATCCAAAATAGCCTCCTTAAAACGTGCAAGTTACAGTCTTTAGCTGGAAAAAATATTGTCTAACTATTGTTCCGTAGCTTTCAACAGCATTAGAAATGTTAGTATAATACATGGTGACTTCTTAAAGAATACCCGAATGTTGAAAACATACCACTGTTACTTAGTGCTGATGCAAGAGTAACACATTTTTGAAATTCCTTGTATGTATGCTCTTCGTTTCCTATTTCACTACGTAGTGTGACTGCAGATTTCTTCTTTTTTTAAACTGTCAGCTAGAAATAATCTAGAATATTTTTAGATTTAAAAAGAGATTACTGCAACATTTTAGTAGCCTGGTTGATCCTACTGAATGTGAACTATCCACTTTTTAAAAATATGCTCTGATCTTGTTCTTATTGAGCGCAGTGTAGGGTAACAAAACATCACTTGGTTTGTGTGAACAGTATTTACACCATTCCATATGTTTAAGGCCCATTCCTGCAAGCTCTGCCCACTCAAAATTCCTATTTGCTTCACTGAGTGCTGAATATTCACTGACCCCAGGATTGGGGTCCGTTGGGATAGATCTTCAGCTGGAGCAAATCAGCATTGCTCCATTGAACCAACTGGTGCTAGGCTGACTTTCACCAGCTGTAATGTTTTGGAGGTCTGAATTACCTTCATAGTTTAAAACTATCTTTTGTTTCTCTTTAACATTTCCCTGTCTTCTGTGCCCACATCATCTACAATGGTCTTTACACTTCCAAGTTCAGAGTTGTTAATTTAAAATGTTTGCATCCATCAAACCTAACACCGATTATTGTATTGACTTCTCTTTAAAGAGGAAATGGAAACTATTGTTGTAAGGATTTCAGTCTGTATCTTCAAAGTTTACATCCCTCATTAGCCGTACGTCCACTACTAACTCATGTAGCTCGTAGAACTCTAGCCATCTAATCTTTATAGATTTTTTTTTTAATAGTAAAACAGAATGATTTTTTTATTTTTGCAGCATATGCCTTCAATATGTATAATAGAAATAACAATTAAAAAACCATATTCTGAATATGGTAAAAATGTGAATTTCAAGAGCTGTAACTATGAGTTAGTCATAGTCACTTAAATAATATTTGTGAGAAAATACCAGCACGTCAAAGGTTTACAAAAGCCTGTTCTTTACGATAGAAGTATTCTGATAGTGTAATATGTTTGTATTCAATGTGCATATGCAGATTCTGAAATTGCACTAAATAAGAAACAAAGAGCTTTTTACAAATCCAAGCACTGGATCAAAATGCTGAATTTGTAACATTTAGTGTTCTTTTTATCCAGAAAAAGTGATGGGTGGTTGGTTAGTGGTTTTCCCACAGAACAGTAATGCGGGAATCCATCAATTTATTCAGAAACATAAATTGGTGCCTAATGTTGCATATTAAGCTATGGCTTTCATTCAGTAAAGTGCCCAGAAATTAACACATGCCCATTTTTCCACCACCACCTCCCCATGCTCCCTCCCCCCAAAAAGAAAATGACACATTGTGTATTCACAGCTGCAAAGTGCTTGAGGTCTTATTTATAAAAGAATGACCAACCAGCATGATACTGCACTTCTACCTTTTTAAAAGAAACTTTGGTAGATACACTTACATTTTCCTTGGCATCAAGAGATGCCTTGTAACCCCCCAGGTAGAATTAGTTGCTCTTCTGCTTTCAAAAAGAATGAATAAGCTGTAGGGGGAAAGTTTTACACAAAACTCTCGTCATAAAAGTAGGGAACAATTTTTTTTCTTTTAAAACAATCTTCTGTACCTTCCTATACACAAGCAGTAATGTGACTTTGGAAACTTTTTGTGGTCAAACTTTTTCATTTATGTTTATGCACTCTTTGGGCTTGATCATATTCTCCTTAAGCAGACAATACTCTCATTGGGAGTTTTGCTTGCCTGAGGAGTATATCTTTGGTCGCTTTGACAGTGCACGGACCAGTTTAGTTAATCATTGCATGTAGGTGTTGTGTATTTTGTTGAGAAGTAAAAAAATATTTGAGTGAGCTGTTTGTAAGCAATTGTAAATGCAGAGTAACTCCCAGGGAAATCAACAGAACTTCATTGATTTCAGTGGAGTTACTCAGATTTACATCTGTTAATTTTGTGTCCTGCTTGTTTTTATGACTTCGAAGAGAAGATGGGCAGAAAGGAATCCTTTTGAAAGGATGTCTGCTTCATATTCCTCTTAGATGTTTGTAAATAAATAAAAACTATTTTCATACCACTGATTCTGTTGCTGAATTTCCTAAAGCATCTTTCTGTTGTCTTGTTGATCTGTATTGTATTTCTCTGTATGAACTAGACTGAAGAAAATGTGTGTGGATTAAAACATTTGAATCCATTTTGTTTGTCTGTTCCACGTTCATTCACAAATCTGAACATCAGCTTTCAAAATCTGTAATAAACGAGTGAGAATATTTGACACCTAACTTTGTGTGTACTTTTTTGTACTCTGAAGTAAGACAAGTATGTTATTTGGAGAACACTAAGTATACACTGTTTTTTACACAACAGAAACATGAGGTCCCTGACCTAAAGAGCGCACACACAAAAGAGAAAAGATGGGTCACCCTTAAAATACAAGACTGTAGACAATCAGAAAGGAGCTGTGATCATAGAAGGATTTCAAGACTTCTTGGTATCATAATTTATCTGTTATAACAGGTGATGATACTTAAATAAAATCTTTCCTTTTGATTTACCCTTCCTCTCCCAATTTTTTTTAACAATTCATACCTTAAATACCCTATTTTATTCCTTACGTAATTAACATTTCTAAAAGATGTTGCTGCTTATTTTCCTTAGTGAAATTGCCATCTGTGATGATAATTCCGAAAGCTGCTGTGATGAAAGCATTCGCCATGTTTTCCTGTGGGTGTCCATATTCTTCTGAAGTGAAGAAAGCATAACCTGTGTATCTTGTAAGGCTTAAGAATTCCGGCTTGTTCTTGACACTCCAAGCCAGCCTCCCCACTACTAGTTAATTGAAAGATTTAACACCTACACAGCAGCCAGTTCTAATCTCAAGAGTTCCCTCTGCCTAGGGGAATACTCAGGTGGCATAAAGCTGCTGTAACAGCTCCAGCTCCTTACACCCTACTCTGTACTGCCTTTTTTTTTTAATTATTATTATTATTGATTGATTGATGGGGGGGGGTGGAAGGATAGCTCAGTGGTTTGAGCATTGGCCTGCTAAACCCGGGGTTGTGAGTTCAATCCTTGAGGGGACCACTTAGGGATCTGGGGCAAAATCAGTACTTGGTCCTGCTAGTGAAGACAGGGGGCTGGACTCAATGACCTTACAGGGTCCCTTCCAGTTCTATGAGACAGGTAGGTATATCTCCATATATTGGTCTGGGGGTATGGTTGGAGCAAGGTGGGCTTAAGGCCACCTTTGTACCTCTCTCACTCTTCACCCGCCCCATCCCCTTTATCTTTGCAGAGTACAGCTCAGCCACAGCACTGAATCTGGCCCATCGTTGTTACTATGTTTTGCTCTTGACCTTTCATCACATGATCTGCGAGCAGGAGCGGCTCTAGTTTTTTTGCCGCCCCAAGCACGGCAGGCAGGCTGCCTTCGGCGGCTTGCCTGCGGGAGGTCCCCGGTCCTGTGGATTCGGCGGCATGCCTGCGGGAGGTCCGCCGGTCCCCCAGCTTCAGCATACCCGCCGCCGAATCCGCGGGACCGGTGGATCTTCCGCAGGCAAGCCGCCGAAGGCTGCCTGACTGTTCCCCGCGCAGGGACTGGCAGGGCGCCCCTGCGGCTTGCTGCCCCAGGCACGCGCTTCGAGCGCTGGTGCCTGGAGCCGCCACTGTCTGCGAGCACTCCAATAAATATTGGGCCATGTCAGTCTCTGGTGTAACACTGTTGAAGTCAATAAGCCTGTTTCCATTGAAGTAGAATGAGAGTTTTGCCATTGCCTTCTTGAGAACAAGTGGGAGACCGTAGTCTCTCAAACCATGTTTTCACAGATGGGGAAACTGAGGCACAATGAGGTTAGTTACGTGACCAAACCACATAGTGAGTCCGTGGCAGTTGGAATAGATCCTAGGCCCAGGAATTCTTGTTTCAACCCCTAGCCCAAACTGCCACTTTTGGTAATTGTTGAGGTGGTCTTGATTGATTTTTAAGAAGATTAACTCCTTTTAAAATTCCACAGCAAGCAAAGGTTGTGAATGAGCCTTTACTAGCAAGGTTTTTTTAATTAAACTATTCTGTTTTTAAGGGGCATCTCTTACAGTTTAATCAATGCTTAATATGTAATGAAAGGGGTGCTGGGGCTCAAACAATTGTTTTTACATTCATAATTGAAGTAGCAAGCCCAGAGGGGCCGGGGCTATGAACGGCCAAGCCTACAGGTGCAGGCGCTCAGCACTGGCAATTCCTGGCACAAATTAAGCACAGAGTTTAATGCTTTGCATTTTCTAAAGACCTGATGGTCGTTTTATGTGGTTTCTTCAGTGCTGACAGGTAGAAGATCTGGCACTTTAAAGCGAGGGGTTCTGTAGTATTTTCCAAAGGGATAAAACTTCTTCTTTTTTTTATTGCATTTTAAGGGGTCATTGCCTCTGGTATTTCACATACAGGTAACACTAGATTTGTGTGGCCTTTTAATGGGTGTTTTTATTGAGCCTACTCCAGGTTTTGAATGGTAATAAAGATAAACTGCCAAGCCTTTTTTGTTTTTGTTTTCTTTGTAAATGTTTTAAGATTCCCAAGACATTCACAGAATATTTCAGAAGATCTAAATTATGCTTTTTTATTATTATTTTAATACAAAAACTGGAAATCTAGGTCATCCTTAATTTTTTACCTGCTGTTTACCTGGGTTAAAATTCTGAATTTCATCTGCAGTGGAGGCAACAATAACTTTAATAACTAACCACCTGTAATCACTGGTTTCCAAACAGGAAACTTCAGGCAAGCTCCTCAGCTAATGTAACTGCATAGGAGGCTCTGGCTCCTTGATTTTCCCAGGGAGCTTTTGTGAGTGTGCTTGATTTATTTTTATTTTGACCAAAACTAAAGAGAAGACAACATTCTAAGCTCCATTGATGGGCCACCAGTCCTAGTACTATGAAAGTACACTCAAATATCTATATAATTTGATGCTAGCAAAGGGATGTCAGTTTTCAAGGAGATATGGGAGAAAGTGAACATCACAATTAGAGATTTCTGTTAATGTTAGTCTTTAAAGATGAGGGTTGCTTTTCAAAGAGTGTGATTTTTTTTTTTTAAATGAAAATGAAGGAGCAGCTACTTAAAATGTCTTCCTGGTGTGCACTTACTAATGACTTTAGCAGGAGGGAAAGTCTTGATTTGTTTTTGATCAGCCTCTTAAGTGCTAACGATTCCTGGTCTCTGGGGGCCAAGGATTTGTAAATCCACCTACTAGACTCAGATAATGTTTTGTCATGTGACCCGTGTTAATATGAAGGTGATGAAAGAAAAAAATCCTGAGGACAAGTCAATAAAATAGGCACAGAGCTCTGGGTGGAAAGGGAAAGCTGTGGGTCTGCTGCTTGCTAGAAGAGGTTCAGAGATCAAGTGGCTCAATGCTTTCTCCTGATGGCAGCAGATGGGCTGGTTTGGGTGTGGAGGCCTTTGTGACTGAATAAATCCTCCTACGGGGCCACTTCATCATAATGTCAGTTTCCTCCCAAGTCCTCTCCTTTCCATATCCCCACCCTGACTGACTAGCACAATGGAGGGGAGCTCCAGAATCTTAACTCCTATATTGTGCTACAATCGAACCTTTTTAAAGACTATTTGCATGTTGCTTTTTATTCAGGATGGGGTCAGGTCAGATATATTTTCAGCAGCTCTTTCCTTAGATGCCTGAGACAATCATTTCACAGAAGCTTGACGCTATTGTTCACACAAGATCTTATCCTAAAATGCCAATTTTTCTTTGCCTCATACTTTTAGAAATATTTTCACATAACGTACTGAAGTGAGCTATAGATCTACAATATGCAAGGAACACCGAGTTGCACTGTCTTTTGGATCCCGTCACATACATTTAGGCTGAAACCTTTATCTAGGTAGAGAATATTATGAGTTCAGAACTTCATGAAGCTGAAAGCAAAGCCCAAGGATTTCAAATGAGTGCAAAAATTTAGGCTTCTAAATAAATGATCAAAATAGTGAAATGCTCAATACAATACAATCTCTTATTGAGGGGGTCTAAAGAGGGATTTAGGAGCCTACCTTTAACACAGCTACGTTTTGACCTAAACATTATGCTGCTCTAAGTTCCTTGATTTCTGGAAGCCTTTTTTGTAATGATTACATTTCCCCAAGTAGAAGGAAAAGCTTGTGGCAGAAGTGCAAAGGCCTCAAATCTCTGCATGCAGCTGTGGAAAATGCTCTGTTAGCGACAAGGTAACAGATGGCCTAGAAGGCTTGGTGACCATGGGCCCTGTCTTATTGAGAGCAGGAAACAATACCATGCACATCTTAGCATGAGCCACCCAACAGCGTTCAGTGCAAAATCCCAATTCCACGCTTAAGAGCTGCAGAAAAGACCCTCAGTCTCTCAAACCTGCAAAAGAGCAGCTCCCCATGTCGCGCATTGAAAATATGGAAAGGGCAATGCATATAGAAATCTAATTATTGGCAGGCACAGCCCAGCGTTTAGCATGATAATCGCAGGGCCCTCATGCTTTCTTGTGCATGGACCCCTGAAAGGTAATGGTGACAGCAAAAGTTAAAGCTATTGAATTTCCATCAATCATTCAATGTTCGCTTTGCTGATGTTGACATGATTTTGTTGTTTGTTCTTAAATTGCAGTGAGAAAGTGTTATTAATCACTTTAAAATATTTTTAAGACAAAAGGGGGATTGTCTCCCGCCTTAGCTATAATGAGAGGCAGAAAGGGCTAAGAAAAGATACTTTGTGTGATATTTAGCTGGCCCTATAGCTCTCTGTTGCACAATTATCTTTATTTCCCATTGGGCAACACAAATCCCTGCATAAAACCGCTACAGTCCAGCTTAGGGCTGGAGTCAATCCACTGTGCTCTACCGGCAAGGCTGATTTGCACCAGTTGAGGATCTGCACCTTGGGTCCTAAAAATGACCCACAGCCCTTAGTGCTGTGAGCAAAGCTTGCTAGAGCAAGGCCGATCCCTACCCGGAGAGCGGGTGCGGGCTGTGGATGTGCCTGTTAACTCAGGCCCTGTGTGTCTACACGGCTGCAGCTCTTGCTCCGGGATGCGCAGCGGCGCGGCACGAGCCCAAGGGGCGGGAGGGGGTTGGACTCTAGTGGAAGCAGCTTTAGCCCAACAGCTCGCAGCAGCCCCCACGCGGGGGGGGGGGCGCCTAGCGAGCGCTGCTGCCTTCCCTGCCCCCCCCCCCCGGGGGTGAGACAGCAAGGGGGGGCGGGGCGCTGAACCTGACCAGGTGGCCGGAGCCCCCATGCACCCTCCGCAGCTGGCCCTGCCCCCCCCCCCTGCGACTCCCTCCCCCACATCCGGGGGGGGGGGTCATTTGCTATTGCAATCAGTTCGGCTGCCAAGACCCAGCCCGCCCCCGCTGCTGCCGCCATCCCAACGCGAAAGGGCCACTTGACAGGACGGGGGGGTTCCCAGCAAAGCCCCCCCCTCCCCCCTCCTGCTGCCCGGGTTTATAACGCGGCAGCCCCAGGCCAGGCAGCAGCGCCGCGCGCCCGTCCTCTGTCCCGGGGGCTGCAGCGAGCGCGTGCGGGGCTCTGGTCCGCCAGGGGGCCGGCTCGGCGGCGGCCCCCCCATGTCCGTCGGGCGGGCGGCGCGGCTGCTGCTGCTGCTGCTGGCGGGGAGCGGGCTGGAGCCATGCGCCGCCGATCGCTGCAGCTGGAAGGGGAGGTAAGAGCCGGCCGGGGGGAGGTGCAGAGCCCGGACCCCAGCCGGTGGGGAGCCCCCAGGGCCCGGCCACGCGTTGCTGGGCTCCCGGGGATGGAGTTCGTTGTTTTCCGACACAGCCAGTTGGGTTTGGAACCGCCATCGTGGGGGGGTGGCTCCCCCAAACGTCAGAAAACTCCCCAGGAAAGGTCACCGGACAGGAGGCTGTTCGGGGTGGGGGGATTGTCTGTCAGCGCCCCCCCCCCTCCCGATTTGATAGAAATGATTCCACCCGCTCGTCAGCTGAAAGCGGGAACTCGGGGTCAGGTGTTACCCAGCTAGGACGAGCAGCTTTGGCCCTTCTGCTCAGGGAGACGCCGCCTGTTCTGCCTAAGCCAACGTGAAGCTCTTGCATTGATAGGTGGTGCCTGCGTCGCCTCTTATGCCCCTTACAAACAGAACCCATCTGAGGTTGGCACCGTGCATATTATTTCTGTAGTTGAAGATGGGGAAACTGAGGCACGGAGCCGCAGCTTGATTTGGCTGCGGCCACCCAGCGAGTCATGAGCCCAGATTCCCAGTCCCGCTTTTAACGCTGGGCCTCTTTTTTTTACAGCCATCACAAAAGCATTCAAAAGCAATCCAGTGATAGAACAGCAATGACTTCAATAATTAGATTTGATGTTAGAGAACGAAAGAAAGAACTTTTTTTTTTGAGTTTTGTTTCTCTTGTCTACTGGACGCCTGAACCCTGACAGCAGAAATAGCATCAGACTGTTTTACAACATCCCCAAATGTCAGTGTCTTATTTTAAGTGGTTTTTTAAAAAAAAGCAGGATTTGACCTTTGCAGAAAACACCTGCACCCGAACATGGGGTGTCAAGCTATGTTGAAAGATTTTCCCATTAACAAATCAGTGTATCGTCTATGTCAAATAATAGGAAGATACAAAACTGGTGGAAAATTTTCAACAATATTTTTGTCATAATTTTGAAGGAAAACATGGTTCCAATTTTTCACAAAAATTATGATCCTTTTTTTAACCAGCTGGAGTAATAAAGATACTGGGCCTGATTCAGATCTAAGCTACGAGTGTAATCAAAAGTAACTCCAAATTAATGAAATTGAACTGATGTAAAGCTGGTGTGAGCAAGATCAGAATCAGGGCCAGCCTACAGCTCTTTGTTTAGAAATGTCTCTTCAATAGTAGCTACCAGTAACATTTTCAAAATCCACCTGGCTTAGGCTTCTAAATCCCATTTTCAAAAGTGACTTAGGCATTTGGGCACCCAATTCTCATGGAAAGGCATTAGGACTTACTCCAAGGGGTAGGATTTTCAAAAATGGCTAAGCATTGATCTAACCCCATGGGAATTTTGTCCTGGTTTGGAAAGGTCAGTGCTGAGCACTTTTAAAAACTCTACCCTGGGTCACTTCTAAAAATGGGACAGAGGCTTAGCATTGAAGTTTCAGTGTGGGCTCTGAAGCCTGGGATGAGGGGCAGCTTCAAAGTGCAATCTTCACAGCGATTTTTAGAGCACTAGCAGGACCCCGACTCCACTCGGTCAACCCCGGGCTGGGAGACTCCCGGCCACGGGCTGTGGCGACGTACTCTGCAGCACGTTTGAAAAGGTTACCCTACATCTGTTACCATGCACCTTGCCACAGAAGCAGCTCTCCTTTATTAGCTGCCACTAGAGAAATAATTAAATGTAGTAGGAATAATCAATAATGTAGACCATGAATCTACATCCAGTAGTTGCTGCAACAAGACTTTTGATGCACATTGCTGTCTCCTCTTGAAAACAGGGAGAAAATAGACTGTAGGGAGCAATCCAGCAGTGGCCAGGCACCAGGAGATAGATAAGGCTTACAAATCATCCAGGCTGGCTCTGACTCCCGAGGGTCATTTCTTTCCCTGTTTCGTGTACAAAAAAGGGGGATTGTTATTTATTATGTGTATTCTGAAGCCCAGCTGAGATGGGAGCCTTGTTGTTCTAGGCACTGCACACATAAAAAGAGACAGTTCCTGTCTGGAAGAGCTGGCACTCTTAATCTGCAAGAAAGGGAAACAGAGGCACAGAGCAGTAAAATGGGTTACCCCAGATCACACAGCAGGGCAGTGGCAGGTTGGGGAGTGACCTCACTCTGCTGACTCCCACTAGCCTGTGCTGCCTAGGTTTTGTTCATTATTAACGATGTATTTTTGGCCTTGCCTTGGCAGTGGTTTAAGTTGGGAACCCCGTTCCCGCACCGTGGAGCAGGTCCACCTGCGCTGCACCGAGGGCTCCCTGGAATGGTTGTACCCAGCACGAGCCCTGCGGGTTGTCCTGGAGCCCAACCTGTCGAGCACCAGACACACCACTGTCTGCATCAAGCCAGCGAGTGACTTCCAGGGTGCCAGCATCTACGTGGAGCGCGCTGGCCAGCTGCACCTGGTGGTGAGCGAAGCCGAGGAGGCGCGGCTGCGCCACGTGTCCTGCTTCAGTGCCCACACGCCACAACGGGTCGCCCTTTTCCTGCAGGCCAGCCCGCAGAGGGATATCAGCCGCAGGACGGCCAGCTTCCAGTACGAACTGCTGAGCAACCAGAGCGCGGCGGGCCCTGACCTCCAGAAAATGGCCCTTGTGGAAGGTAAGGCTGAGATCTCCCATAGGCCCCGATCCTGCAAATGGATTTACGCAGGTCAACCCATGCAGAGCTTGATCCACTTCTGTAGGGTTCCCACAATGGTGCAGGGCTCCATGAACAGGGAGCCAATTTCATGAATGGGGGTGTGGTGTTCCTCGTTGCAGGAGAGGGATAATCTCTTACCTCTGAACCCAACACCTGCCCCTCTCTCTACTCCCCTTGTTAACACATCACATTGATCCTGGGAGATGCTTACAGCACAGAGTCTCTCGAGCTACCCCTGTTCCGTGCTCCAAAAGCAGGAAAAGCTCCCAGTGCTGTGAGGGGAAATTCTATCCTGTCCCCACATTTGTCAGCTAATTTAATCATGGGCACCTGAGCAAGAAGCACTGGAACACGGGGGGAACATTTTCGAAAGCATCTAAATGACTTACGCTCCTGCGTTCCCTTTACGCTCCTGAGTTCCCTTTTCAGAAATGACTTTAGGCACTTTAAGAGACCAGGTCTAACTGAGGAGCCTAAATACCTTTGAGGATCTGGATCTGAGTGTCTTTTGTAAATGGGATTTAGGCTCCTAAGTCCTTAAAGTGCTTGTGAAGATTCTACCCTGGTTCTGTTCCCGTTTTGTACCCTGAGAGACCCTCGGACAATGTCTTCAACCCACGTGGCAGTGGCTCAGGGCTGAGGCCGGCTGTAGGAAAGTGGGGGGAAAGGAGGTTGAATAAAAGGAGAAACCACAGCACTTTCCCGCTGTCCTCTCCCCTTTTTTAGACTATTTAGGGGAGGGGCTTAGTTGTGTGTACTGGCAGTAACTGAGGAAATATGTAATTGTAAAGAGATTGGCACAGTCGAGCAGTGCCTGACGTAGACGTTCCGTATAATAAACTTAGTATAAATCACAGTAAATACATAATGAAATAACCTTTACTTGGACCAGAAACAAACTGATTTCCCAGTGCCATGTTCAAAATTAGAATGACATAGAATTAAGCAGGTATGAACATCTGTCTGTCACAAAGCAGGCATGGCCCTGTAAATTACAAAATGACAAATATTCCAGCATATGCCCAGCTATTAGCAAGGAAGTGGAAAGTCCCCAAGGGAAACAGGCTTTGAGCCCTGGATGGGGATTTCCAGAGTTAAACCCTCAACTCCCATTGACTTTGAATAGGATTTGAGCAACTAAGGCCATTTGGAAAACTCAGCCATAATGCTCTCTTCGACGTGGATGGATGGAGGCCCCAGATTCATTAGAGACATCCTCCTTGATTCTGGGCTTCTGATTATTCTTGCATCAGGTTTGTGTCTTTCATAGTGAGGAAATAGCCATATTGGCTACCAAGATATAATTGCCCTAGCCTAAGACAGGAAGGAATGTAATAGAAAATCAGCGAGGAAGACTTTTGCACTGTGTTTAAAGCACAGGACTGTGAGTAAGGAATTCTGTGTTCTATTTTTGGCTCAGTGGATGACTGTGAGCAAGTCACTTCTCTCTCACAGAGAGATTTAGGTCATTAATTTCAGACAGTGTCTGGAAATTCTCAGAATCCTTATTCTAAAATAGCCCCGTATTTCAGAGCAATGGTCTCTACCACTGCCTCTTACCAGAGTGCTACTGCAGCATTCCCAGCAATGAATATAACGTGTCACACAATGAATGGAAGGGGCTACAGAAGTGCAAAGTATTGTAACTGTTGCAATGAGCTGTTGGTGCTGCAGTCCAGCATTGTAAGATTTCCAATGGAATTCACTTTGGAAATTAAACAAAAAACCCACCTAGAATTCTTGACATTTTCAGGGATCGAAGTAGGTGAATGCGTAAAGTACCAAAGTTTTCTACTATATCTCCAAAAACTACTGAACTGAAGAAAGGACAGTAAGAATATTGTTGGCCTGGTCCAAAGCCCATTGAAATCAATGGATCAGGCTACTCTCCTCACACACGTCACCGGTCTGTTAGCAATCATTATTTTATTTATCAGTAACTGATTCTTTTGTTCTTTAGCGATGTGCCGTCCTTGTGACAACATGGAGCTTCTGATGGCCATTTGCAGTAGTGATTTTGGTAAGCAGACTTACAGGAAAATATTCTGCCTCTAATTATGCATTGATTATTTTGGCTTATTTGCCTCTTCTTTAAATACTTTGATCTTCTTGCTCTTCAATCTGAGAACTCCACTAGCTTGTGTCAAAGAATGAAATGTAAAAAGATGGGATAAATCAGATCTGCAGATCAAACACAGTGAATCTAGGCAGGTGGGAAGGCAAAGCAATTTTTTTTTCCTTTCCACATGCATTATACACACTCCCTCTTTGGCATGAAGTTTTTTGCTGGAATCATTTTGTCATAGTCCCCTTGCCTTTCACTTTCTGATAGTTTTGCACATGCACACACGTGTGCAACAGAATATTCTTTACTTACCTTCCATCTAATTGCACAGATATGAAGAATTTTGTAAAATCCCTGTTTATGCAGGTTGGCTTTTTCCAAACTGATCACACCTTAAAACTGCTGTAATGATGGCAGAGCAAGCCTTGTGGGGACTGTTCCTCGCCATGTGTTTCACTGTGGGGCTGTATCCAGGGCTTAAATTCAGCCAGAGCTGTCCGGAGCGGAGCTCTGGTAAATATTTTCAAACCCCTGGAGTTTTTATAGCATATTGGTAGCTCCAGGAAATACTCTATGAGAATTTAAGCCCTGGCTGTATGTTATACCCCCCCATCAAACTTTCCCGAAATGAGTCTGGTTAGAGATGCAACCTCACACAGATACTGTAGAACATCAGATGCAAACAATGTTAATGAACCTGCTCCTGCATCGGTGGAAGTCAATGGGAAAACCCCAATTTCCACTGCCCTTGATCAAATTAAAAAAAAGAAATCTTTTTGAAAACCATTGATTCTGCTATCCCTCAAGGAGATCCTTTATCCTTGATAAACTCAGTGGGCGCAACCTTGAAACTGAAGCCAAATCAGAAATAGTTCCTGCTACATAATGCCAGCGCCTGCACATGACAAGGTCACAGATACATTTATAATTGCCCTTTCATTCTACTCTTTTTCTTTCATATCGTGCTCTCAATGGTTTACTATACTTAGCACAAGTACACACGCACGCACACACACGTACGTTCCAGTTCTGGTTACTGATGGAGTCCATTGTTTGTGACTTAAACCTAGTTGTATGAGAAGCTTTACCCTTCATTAATGACACCGTTTTCCAGCCCCAGCATTGCACATCCCTTTTGAGAAAACAAATGCATTAATATGCTATAAAGTAGGGAAACCGTTAACATGATGCTGTAGCAAAGGCTTTATCTCCTTTATTTCATCTTGCAAAATCTCTACTGATCCGTTACTTCTCGGTATTGTCTCTTGCTCTGTAACATGTTTTTTTTGTTTTCTTTTATTGCACTTATTTTTTCTTTACACACACAAATTGTACCATATTAATTATACTGGTCTAGTTAAAGCCGTACAACCTCCCTAATGTGGACACAGTTAAATATGCTTATAGCTAGGATTGGCAGCATTCAGTTTTTATTTTTTCATAATTCCAACAGATAATATCAATGTTTATATTTAAGCTTTTTTCAATTTAAATTTTCAGTTGTGCAAAATTATAGATTTTAATTATCTTTATTTTTATCAATTTAAACTTTCACAGGTGTGGGAAATTATGTCATGATATTTATTTAATGACCGTAGATGTTGAGATTCAAAAGTTAAAGGTTTCTAGCCATTAAAACACAAATTGTCTATATTAGAATAGCCAAAGGAAATAGCCTTACATCAAACTCTAATAAGTTTTCAAGCAGCACTTTTTTTACTTTGCCTAACTGTAAATTTTGATGATCATGGATGGAAATATTGTGTCAGTTTGTGGTGAAATGGACATTTACCAACGCTTACTGATAAAAATCGACTCCTTTCAAGCCCACTTATAAGCTATAGTGATACAAGAAGTCTTTATACCAGTATAACTACATCCATTCTAGGGGTTGTCCTGGTAGAACTATATTGGCGTATCAGTACAAAACTGAAAGTAGCCCAGGTCTTACTATGAAAGTGTATTCCTGTGCCAATCATCTTTCTTCTTCATTTGAACTAATTGACGCAATCTACCCCATTGTTTCTACTTGATGAAGTTCTCAGTTCCCATGCAAACAGCTCTCCCTCTGCGCAGCCAGTAGCCCCAGAGACTGACAGATGTGGAGGCCCAGGGTGCACAATGGGGGGCATTTATACTTCTAGCACCAACAGACCAGAAGAAATAGCCCTTTGAACGGACTCTATTTATGACCTGACTTCCTTGCCCTACGCTCACAAATCGCTATCATCAACTTTTTTGATTAGAGAAAATAGCTGCTAATGAAAGTGTAAATGACACCGGGAGTGAATGGGGGCTTTATGGTTATTCTTAAGGCCGAGGTCTTCAGTCACTAGGCCATGAGCCGTGCAGGAGCAACTTTGAGGAACAGGAACAAGTGCATTATAGCTTGTCAATAGACTTGACTGCATCTGATTAAAGATGCTCACACAAAGGAGGAGATGAAGAGCAGAGCGGAGACATCTGTTGTGCTAAGCCCTTGCAGCCCTTGAAAATTAAATTAGCTAAGGAAGTTCCTGGACTTTTCAGAAATAAGCTCTTTGTGCCCCTTACACTAATGAGACCATTATCCCCAAAGGAAAGAGCTAAGTGATGGATATTTTGCAAAGTTCCAGCTAAATGTGTAACCTCTCATTTGCTCAGGGGCTGTTGGCAGAATGGTTGAGGGACGCTCTTGAGCGTTCCCTGTATTTTGGATTCAAATTGGATTTGTTCTTGAAGAAATGTAATAAGAAAAGTCAGTTCCCATTCATTGTGGGGGGGCAGACAGGGACGGAGAGGAAGATTTCACACCGGCAAATGATAGGCATGAGTTTTGCAGCTGTGAAATGGATGACACTCTCTGTGCTGGAGACACAAATGATTAAACTTATTTAGGCCTTTATTCTATTTTTATTTCCCAAACCAGCTATGCTAGTTTTTACAGGTGAGGCGGGTTGCGTGCAAATGGCATGGTTTAAATGAGGCATAAAGGGTTCTGTTGCTCCGAAAAAAGGGACTGAGGAAAATGGAGGGTTTTGTCAGGAGGAGACAAAATTAGGTGTGTATGCACACCAGGCTGTGCTGAAAAAAAGATGAGATTTTCTGGTACAATTTTCTAGAGTCGACCAGACCCAAGGTCCCAGTCCTCCACTAGCATGGACCCTGCATCCACAGGAAGCCCCCCCTGGAAATCACCAAGAGTGTCCAACAGAACACAAACCATTACACATCCAGAGCACTGGGTACTAACAGTTCCCTCTATTTTATTTTGACTTCCAGGTCTAGTTTACATTAGGCCAGATCCTCAAATGGCGTCGCTGCATTTACTTCATGGGGGCGGGGTGTGTATGTTGCTTTATACCACCGGAAGATCTAGCCCTAAAATGTCCGTCTTGTTCACTAGGCTTTAATTTATTTTTTATACAAGAAGATTTCATATTGGGCAATACATTTTTTAAAACATCGAGTGCCCTGTAGTCCCTATGGAGGCGGAACATGGCTGCAGATTGATTCTGATGATGACAAATCAAAACTTTGTCAAAACAAGGCTACTGATCAAATGATGATTCGGGTGAATTTTTGATTCAAGTCTAATATCTGTCCATAGTTGCATTATAGGAATGAAATAGCTAGTTTTAAGTTTCCAATTTTTTTCTGACATTCAGTGCTGTACTAGTCATGGTGTTCTCTTAAGAAACCTGAAATAATACAGTACTGTAGCACTGAAAATTGCAAAATTTGTACTGGAAATCTAAAAGATAAATTAATAACCTAACAAATGGCTCTCGATTTATGATCCATGGAGCATCTGCAAAGCCCTTCTCTGGGGCTCTCAGAGGGAAACACTTCAGCTGCATTTGCACTGGTGCCTATCAATGCACCTCTACCCCTGGCGGCAGCATGAGAAATGGTAGTGTAGACAGAGCCCTGGTCTGAGGCTTGGCCACACTACTACTTCCAACAGTGCTTCAACTGGTGTACAAAAGGAATAGTGGGGACTTGGAGTGATGGTCACTCACTGGGAACAGAGACTGAAAACATTTAAGGAACCCTTGAACTAGACTGTCATTGTACATTGGTGCGCACAGCTGCTGTGTTATACCCCAGAAGTGGCTGCATGTTTGTCAGCAAGTTCTCAAACAGGTAATTAATTGTACAGTGATGTGGAACCCTCGGTATAAAAGGTGCTATGTAATATCAGAAAATTATTCCTTCTAGGGAAAAATGCACTTAAAATACTATAGTAGCTGAACTCTTTATCAGAAACAGCTGTGCCATAACCAACTCACTATTCATGTCGTCTTCGCATCTAGTGGTGAGAGGATCGATCCGAAATGTTTCCCATGACCCTGAAAATCACATGTCCCAGGTTGAAGTCAGTGGCCAGAAAGTCTACAGGCAGAAAAACAGAATTTTCCGACAGGATGAAGCAACTGGTGAATGGAGGGGCCCCATAAAAACCCTGCTGCGGTGCAAGGTAAAGAAAGGTGCTGGAGATTTCCTGTTCACTGGCAATGAACATTTTGGAGAAGCTTGGCTGGGCTGTGCCCCTAGATTTAAGGACTTCAATTCTATTTACCAAACAGCCAGAGAACAGGGAACAAACCCATGTGAGTTTCAGTTCAGCTGAAATGCATGTCATGAGAGCGCTGAGTAAAAGGATTGAGTCTCCTGTTTGGATGCTGTTCATGAGGCTCAGCAAAGGCTGAAGCCAGATTTCACTAGAGCTAGGGCTGGGAGAGCCTCTTGGAGTTTATGGCTCTATGAACCTCTCAAACTAGGACAGTGAGGCCGCAGAATGGTTTAAATCCATGAAGTGCTTTGCTTGTAATTCAAATACAGGTGCCTCTCCTGCCTCCAGGGGAGCTTCTGATTTTGTATGGGACTACTTTCCCCACCCCAGCTGAAGAGTAGCCTGTGCTGTGTGTTAGAGGTAGGAGATGCCTCACAAAATCTAGGATGCGCTAAGTGGGTGTCTTACCTGTTTTGTATTTTTCATTAGCATTTTTCTCCCCTATTCTCCCCCCGCCCCTTATTTTTTTCACTCTGTGCTTCAGTTTTCACTCACTAGCTTCCCTCCCTGCACCCTGCATGCACACGGTAAGGAGGATGCAGACTGATGACATCGAGAGTTTGAGTTGAACTACTAAGCCCACAGCCTATCAGTGGGTTTGTCAGTTTCCTGAGGTTTCTCTCTTGGGAAGTTACAGTTCATTAGAACACAGGCTAACTAAGACTCGGCTGTTGTAAATCTGTAGAGCCCCCATGACTGCACCAGGTTATAGCAGCTAAAGACCATAGTGTAGATAAGGGCTCCTGTGATTATCATCATCCTGGTTAACATGAGTTACTAACATGATGAATTGTCCCAGTTCAGTCAAGCCCTATAAGAAAGGTACTGCAGGTAAAAAAAACGTTTATTTCAAGGCAAGTCTTGCCTGGTAAGGCATACATGGTTAGCCCCCAACCGCATGCATTTGAATCACAATTCATTGTAAGTAGCGGTCGATGTGTAGAAAGTGATCCAGTTGAGACAGAACTGAAGGTTGTGCTGTATCAAAAGAAGTGAAACGGATGTCCTGTTACTGAATCTGATCTTCCTGCTTTGTGATTAAGTAAATGAACAATGTTGTTAACTTAATGTTTGCACTGTGAACTTTGCTCAGCAAAAATGAAGTTTTGAGGAACTTAAGTTTCAGAGACAGTTGCGTACACCCCAGAGTCAGCACTCGCTCTGCTCTTCTGAAAGTCCATGCTCACTGAATATCATTTGTATGAGTGGGCTTGTCTAAAGAGTTAGTGTTGTTTGGTTGGTTTTTTAAAGTGCAGTCCACATTTCCCAGCTGTACTTTGCACTTTCAAACATTGTGTTTGCTGATCACCTATGTACTGTATTTGACTGCTTTGTATATTTGGGAACAAAATTGTACATGTTGATCCTATACATTATTGTGTATTTGTTTTGCCTATGAGTACAAAGGCCCTTAGCTATCTCTCAGCAACATTACCTGGAAAATAAAATATTTTGTTTTCAAAAGCTTGATGATAGATCAACACTCCTTTAGTAACTTAGTCTTTCAGAAGAACTTGTTGTAGCTACACGATGTTTTACTGAGTGTTAGATGTTTTTAAATACAAATGATCCACTATGAAATTAATCTGGGTACAAGTTATGTACATATAAATGCATGCATATCGGATATATAATATATAGTTAAGAAGAACAGAAGAAGAAGAATGGCCATACTGGGTCAGACCAAAGGTCCATCCAGCCCAGTATCCTGTCTACCAACAGTGGTCAATGCCAGGTGCCCCAGAGGGAGTGAACCTAACAGGTAATGATCAAGTGATCTCTCTCCTGCCATCCATCTCCACCCTCTGACAAACAGGCTAGGGACACCGTTCCTTACCCATCCTGGCTAAGGAATGGTGTTGTGCAGTGGCTCACCAATCTTGAATTTAGCAACCTGAACCACCCACAGGCTGACAGAATAATGAACAACACGAGAGATTGTGCATGTTGACTGTGTTCCTATTCCAGGCGTGCTACACTCTATACACATTCCACTGCATTAAGAGAGCTCTAAAGTCAAGACTAGCCAAAGGAACAAGTAGACTTGGTTGACATTTTTCAAATTAATTTGTTGTTTGGAAAAAAAAAAAAAGGTCTTTTTGGGAAATTGAAAATGTTCCCAATATTTTCATTTTAAAAAAAAAATCTTCCCCTTCTTCCCCGCAAAAAATTAAAAATGAGGGTGGGTTTTTCCTTTCCCCCCCCCCCCATCCTCTTTTTCTATGGCAAAAGGGGGGAAGAAAGGGGAGGGGATACAAACACTGAAAAATTTCACACTAGAAACAAAACATGCAGAATGCCAAGTTATTTTGAAATTTTCTAATTTTTTTTATAAACTTTACCTTGTTTGGACCAGCTCTAGTAACAATTAGAGCCAGGTGCTAAAGCAAAGATTCTCCGAGGTAACGAACTTAGAAAAGAGGGAGCCTCGCAGCTTGAAGTGTTAACTGCCTGTACACTTGCTAAGTGATCCTGTATCCATTGTAATGAGTGATGCCTCAGCCAGCACCCAGAATAGTCCTGGTGTAGTAAGCTTGAAATCAATACTTGCACCTGCTTACACCAGGGCCAAATGTTTCAACAGCAAGATCAGCTTTCGATGAGGCCTCATGTGTAACAGATGGGTGATATCCTCAATATTTCACTTTGGATAAAAGGGCCAGTTAAAAAAAAACCCACTACAATAAGAAGTCAGACCACGTACATTCAATTTCATTGGCACGACAAGGTAGACAGTCATTGTTCAAGTAAATAAGTCAAGTGATTGTGATCAGGTCAGGACATTTGGATTTTGGCACCTTGTTTCTAAGGAGCCAATTTGGGAAAGCTAGAATGGCAGCCCACAAGATTTCATGGGCACTGATTCATTTCAGAGCGTGGCAGAGACGGTTTCTTTCCCTAACTTCATACCTGACCCAGTTTCTGAAGGGTCATACTGAATCATAGCATCTGTTCTGAAGCTATACTAGACTAAAAGGTAACGGGAAGACTTCCCGGCATGCATAATAGGAGCCAGTGAACACGTTCATGTGCCCCTTATAGTCATCCCGACAGTAAGAGGTTGTACAGACCTAGACAAAGCAAATTATGCAAGCAGTTTGTAATGCCCACAACTTCATTATGTAGGTCATTCAATGCAACCCAGTTCACCCACAATGCGTTCGTTTGCTCTATTTGGAAAAGACGAGGCAGAGACTAATTGTGTGTCAAAGCCATAATGCACTTGACACAGACAAGCAATGAAAAATGAAAGAACGCAAGGTAGGTCAAGAACCAGGGGGCTATATAACATCATAGGTGAAGAGCTGGCCAGAAGTCATGCTTAATACATAGATTCAAGGTCAGCTATAAGAAGCTGGCAATGGAAAGACCGTCCATATAAAATCTATTCCTCTGCAAATTCCCCAAATAGCAGGTATACTGAAACCCTTGCTGAAAAGTCCTAATAGGGAAATAAGCAATAAGTCTTACAGAAATTATTCAAAAGCCACCTCTATCCTTTCTGAGTGTGTTGAGCCAGCCTCTAGAATGGCACAGAAAGGGCATCACGCTCCATGCAAGTCTCCAAGATGGTTAAAAAAAGAAGCCTCTAGGAAAGGTGTTTTCCATTACATTCTACAGGACTTTTCCGTAAAGGAAAACATGCAGCCGCTTAAATAAAATAAAAAAAATCCCCACACCTATAAACAAAGCGTGTACAAGTGTGTTTCAAAAGTCTAGAATGTTCATAAAGGTCCGAGGCCCAAGCAGCCAAGCATCTGACCCCACATAAGATTGGGCAGTGGTAGCTTTATATCTCCTCCTTTGAAACAATATTATAGTATCTGGGCTCGTGTTCTTCCACTGAAAGGACCCGATTCTGTGAGGCGATGCGCACCCTATTGATTTCTATGGGTGCCTGATGCACACAGCATCTTGAAGAACTGGGCCCTTAGAATTAATCGTAGCAGTAAAAAAGGGGCAAACAAAAGGCAGCAAATGCTACCGGGGCATGGGTGATACGCCAAATAGTTGGCTGGGGACACAGAGGTGGCCCTTTTCCTCATCCACCCCAGGACAGGAAGATCATGGCACATGAATGCTCAGTGGCTGCCTCCTTCCCATCAGTCCCTCAAGATAGATCACGCCAGTTTGAGACACCCTCTTGCCCCTTGTGTAGCCATTTACACTTGTGCAGCATGAGTAACATACCACAGAATCCATAGGGGTAGCATTTTACCCTCCCTCGTTATTCAGGCGAATTAGACCCATTGCCTGCAAGTAAAGCTTTCCCCAAATTCAGAGACTGAGCCCTCCATGGAGAGCAGCTCCTCCCATTTTCAGACAGCAAATTCTCCTCCACTGAAAGAAAAAATCAGTTTACAGATTTCAGGCTACCCTGATGCACCCCCTTGTGTGGGTAACGTTCACACGGGGAAGAGGTAAACCAGTCAGTGGGGCCTATGGTTTCAAGAGTGATTCATGATTTTGTGCACCTACCTTCCAACACATTTAAGGACCTGATTTTCAGAGGACTTAAGACATCTCCAGTCACAGTCAGATACTCAAAAATGGAAACACCCAAAATCATCAGTCACATTAGCAAATTTGGCCCTAGTGCAGATCCAATATAACTGTAAAGCATTCTTCTCATCACGGCCAGTGAAAACAAAGCAAGACTTTTTCTTTACTGTTCCTACATTTAAACCAGTGGATTTTGTTTACTCACAGAA
Organism: Platysternon megacephalum; assembly: GCA_003942145.1. Taxonomy (NCBI): domain Eukaryota; kingdom Metazoa; phylum Chordata; order Testudines; family Platysternidae; genus Platysternon; species Platysternon megacephalum. Next base: position 1,597,198 of record QXTE01000277.1, read on the forward strand.
AGTGTGTTCTGCATTTTCCTCCCCACAATTGCAAATCAGTCTTTTAAACTGTTCCAAGAAAGGAGTGAAGCTGGCTCTATAAACTGTCTGATCTGTAACATTTCATAAAGCAGCAATGTTCTTTATGCAGCTAAACATTTGTTCTTTCCAGGACTTGAGCCTGCTCTGTAGATTCAGAATCAAAAGAGGGACAGAACATTTCCTTCGATTCATTAATGAGAAAAACAGCCTTAAGAATCTGTAATGAGTTTTTGAATGACTGGACCAACACCATCCAGTAACAAGCTCATGAATAGACTGCAGGGCCAAGATTAGCTTGTTGACCTCACTGGATTTGTGCCTGCTTACACCAGGGTGAAATTTGGCCCCTTCAGAGAGCAGGGGGTCTTTTTCTAAAGGCCAGACGGACCTTTTCACGCACCGTTTCAAAACAGTCGATTTTTAACATTTCAGTTGCAGGGGATTTTGATCAGTTACATGAATACAGGTTTACTCATTTCCTCATAGGTTTAACTAACTCCCACTTTCTACACTTCTAAATTTTTCTTTTTAAATCAAACCACTTAATAAGCTCTGGTACTTTTTAGACAGTAGCTCAAAGTTGTCAATGTGTCTGTCAGCTAGAGGGAAAGGATAACAGCACTATTTGCATAGTAACTGTAACACCCGGATACTTCAAGAGATGCCCATTTAGTACCTTTGATATCTAGCATTTTCTGGCTGTTTAATGCCACCAGTGAAAAGGCAGTATGGTCCAATGGATTGAGCCAATGGCAAAAAGAGTTCGGAGACCTGAATTTTATTCTTAAGCTCTGCCAGTGACTCAAGTTAATCAGTGGGAGGTAGGTCCCTTTAACATCTAGCCCTTGACTTCTCCATGCCTCACTTTCCCCATCTGTAGTCAGGAGATGGGTATTTTTGCCTACCTCAATGCAGCATTTTCAAGTGCTACAGGTGAACGGGGCTAAATGTGACAAGGCTACAAACGTTGCAGAATTTGGCAAATTCAGGATCTTCATCTCACCCAATTGAGGTCTAGAGGAGCTAAAATGCTTCTACTATAATAATTACTTCTCATTAACACACTCTCAGCATTTTCATTCGGAACTCTTAGGTGATGGGTTTTAAAATCTGCTCATACAAGTTCATTCTGGGGTGAGACTTGGCACATTCAAACTCAGAAGACAATGACGGTTTAATAAGTATTTTTATTTCTCTCTCTTCCCCCCACCCCAATTCTCATTCCACTGAAGTCAATGTCAAAACTTCCACTGAGTATAAGGGAGCTGAATCAGACCATTCAAAAGTTTTTAGGGAAAAATGCACTTAAAATACTATAGTGACGACCTTGGTATGAAAGTATGTAAGAGAAATGTATTAATTCTGTGCCTTTGGTTAAAAAAAAAAAAAAAAAAAGCCACCACGTACTTCAGATTAATGCACCCTACAAAGGGTTGGAACAAGACTTTAAGATGGAATCAATTCCTATGCTATGTTATCAGCACATAATCCCATTGACACTTCAGCAAGTAGTTCCCTTATCACCAAAGCAAGTAAATCTTTGAAAAATCTTTTGATAGTCCACAAGCAACTTCAGTATGGCACCCCTCTTCTATAACAAGAAGTTACATACCCTCCATCTAGCTAGAATTTCTAGATTAAGAACAGCTAAAATGCCTGTATATCAGTATCATGTGACAGTGAATTATCATCACAAGGTTACAGGAAGGAGGAAGGATATTTTGCAGGAATTGTGCCATGCCACCCAAAAATCTGCAACCTCTTCTAGTCATTTTCAGTCTATTCCATGCAGTCAGGATAATCTAGCAAAAGTTTTCTGTTTTTACCTTCCACATACAGGGCTTTATGCATGTAGTCCCACTGCAATCACAAGGACAAGTCCAGATTTGCAGGGTTAAGCCTGGGAAAAGTAATACCACCAAGCTAGTTATATCCAAATGCTGAAAGATGGCTGTACTTTGTGGATGATCTCTTCCTCTCTCTCTCTCCCTTCATTAAAACCGTTTGATTTTTGAAATGAGAAGTATGTGATAATAACTCATTGAAAGATACAAACTCTTTTAATGAATGGGAACATTTTAAGTGTTTAATGTACGCACACACCACCAACCAAGTCTCTTGCCTAAAGTTCTGTTGAATCATTTTGGAATCGCTCACGTTGGCATTTTCACCTAAATTATCTGCCTCTTTTCAATTAGCTTTTATTATTTTAATGGTGGCTCCTCCCCCCCTCCCCCAATGCGTTGGCCTCGCTCCCATAATTGCCTATATTTTATGTAAATGGAATTGTTACACCGTAAAATGATATACAAATGTGTCTACCACACAAAGTCCAATAAAGGGCCTGAATAAACCCATTATTTACAATGTAACGGCATCTGATAGCAGCCTGGGAAACACAGGGCTGACAGATGTGAGCCAGTGACAAGGCTTGAAAAAAACGTGAATGAAGAGGGCTCCGATAGACCACAATTAATTGACTTTTAAAATAACTCCTTTTTTCACAGTTCTACTTGGCTGAGCAAGATTCACAAATTGCTGTCTTGAACTTTTTAATGGGACAAAATAGCTGCCAATGAAAGTCTAAATGACATGGCCTTTGAATAGGAGTGGTACAATGGCCACACCGGGACATGTTTTTAACTGACATATTGATTATTTGAGAAGTTGCAGCCACTCAATTGAAGGGGGGGGGGGGGCTGCTAGAGAAGAGAGAGAGAGAGAGAGAGGAAGAAGTAAACACTGCACGTTGTAGAAAGGCTAAAATTATATCTTATGAGGAGGGAAACAAACATTTGGAAACTGACGGTTTGATAAGTGTTTCCATCCACACTTCCACAGGCTATTGTTTGCAATCTGATTTGTCCTCGTTTGCATTAGTGTAAATCTGGAATAACTTTATTGAAATCAGTGGAGTGAAACCAGCATTAGTGAGATCCGAATCCGTCCCTAGAATTTAATATTAGCTATGTCTCCTCCCAACCCCCAAAATGACATGCACATGGATAATGATCACTTCACAATACTCTTCACTTTCTTCTATAGCCCATAGGCCCAATGTTGCAGACCTTATTCAGGAAGGTTCAAAATATGTATGTCTCTCCCTTTTGAAGCATTGGCCAAATCCTGGCCTTTTAGTCACGCATATAACCACATGGGCACTGCATGCACAAGTGAGGAGAGCATTTTAGAGTCCCTTTTCCCCAGGAACCTTCATAAAATAAAGTAAACATACTGCCCAGAACAGAAGTTACAAACTAATACCCAAGCAATAATGTCTTGGCTCACCCATCACATTGGGGACAGAGCGGTGCACTTGGACACAGGAGAGTCTAGGCATCTTACTACCAGCCAGAAGAGAAAAGGGTCTTGCTTAACGTAGCACAGTGGCTCAAGCTCTGCTCTCACGTGCACCAGTCTGATTTCTTTTACATACATTGTTTTTAAAAGACAAAGCAACTGAAAAGCAGCTTGTGTGGAACGAACTCCCCCAAGAATCAAGGACCACTACAAACCTCACCACCTTCAAGCGTGAGACGCCCTTCTTTGAGCTGAGAGCGAGAACACACCCACAGGGTAGACCTTAAGGCAAAAACCAAACTCTCCACTGCACACTCAGTTCTCCCCCTGGGAGACACCCCCTCACCTCCCCCTCCTCCCCCACGACAGAGGTTAGGCGTTTCTCAAATTGCTACTAGGGGCTCAGCGACTCCGGTGATAAAACCTGTCTTAGAAGAGAAGATTCCTTTTTTTTGGTGAAAAGGAAAACCCAGGGGAATCGTTTTTAAACTAAACATTGACTCACTTCTCCATTGTCTTCTTTTTAGGCGAGGTGGTGTTGAGGGAGAAATAGATCTCTCTCTCCCCCTCCATCTTTTCCCCGGAAGTAGATGCTGGAAAAGAAAAAGTAAGCCAGGGACAGAGATCCAGGTCGCTTAAGAATACCCATCACGGAGGTGGCAATCTCAGTGCTCACCGAGAGAGTCACAGTCACTTAGTTTGTCTGGGTGCTCCTCAGTCACTTGTATCGACTTTTGCGTGGTGAGTGCTTACATAGCAAAGAAGGTCCTCCAGCCCAATCCGAGTCTCTGGGCTTTATTGTGTCAGACGTATTAAATAAATATTGTTAGTTACAGGCAGCCATCTTTTAGGCAATACGTATGAAAAGAGAATTCATGGTGCGTTTTTATACCAGAGGCAAGTCGCAGTCATCTCTCCCTTTTCCTCCAGTTTTTTGCTTATACTGAATTCTGTCTGCAGCTTCCACTGGGTGCAATAATGGTCTACACTTCAACCATGATGTTGTGCTGCTGTCTGGCAGTTAGTGTCCCAGCCCAGAGGTGGGTGCATTTCAGTGGTAGATGAGGAATGATCTCCGTGTAGTTTGTGAAGTGCTTGGGTACTGTTTAGAAAGGCTCTACATAAAAATTGTACAACATGGTTGGTCTCACCCTTCCCCACAACACTCCACTTAATCAGTTATAAGACACCCCAAGTACTGTTTATTTGTGGATTATATAGTCCGCATTTATAGGGAGCAAGGCCTCTTCAGTTTAAATCACTAAACAAGTCATTTCATGACAATCAAACTTTATTGAATTCACAAAACTTTCACTCAGCTGCAGAATCAATAAAAAATCATGACATATTAAGATTCATCACACCATGCAGCTTGTACATCATTAGTCCCAACAACAGGATAGAACTCCCAAATACATGGCTACAGGCTTCCTTGATGAGACAGACTGTAGCTGTTATTGATGCATCACTACATGTGTGTTAAAAGCGAGAGCACAATAAGTATCAACCGGCTCACAGGACTATCCTAGTTACTGCAGACAATTTTAATCAAAGATGCATTCAATAAAACTTGTTATAATTCGACATTTTTCTTAGCAACAAGATTTTTTGTTAAATTTCACATGCAGAGAAATTGCAGAAAGAATGCTCTAGTGATTCAAGCATTTTGAATATTTGTCCCCCTCAACTCATTACATTTTTGCACATTCCCTCCCCAAAATGCTTCTGACTTTTTGGGTCACCTTTCTTCCAGACTGAATTCCTAGAAAATTAAGTTTAAAAGGACTTTTCTTATGGACAGAAGTAATCAACTGAATGACTATATCTATCGTCAGTATTAAAACTGATGACAAAGATACTATTTTTATACCATTATTGGAAGAGAAAAACAACCCTACCTATGAGGTTTTAGCTGCATCATCTTGAGATTGCATTGAAAACAATTGATCAAATTTTTATTATGCTACGTCTAACGTCAACTGTTTTACAACAGATATTCCATCTAATGTAGTCCAAGCGTATCAAGCTAAGCACTAAACACTATAACTTAAAAGTGAACAAAACAATTTCTTGCAAATGCAGCCAATTAAGTATTTCTCATTTGATTTGAGAAGAACAGTATAGACATCTCAACCACGTGTCTTGCAGCTAGCCTGAAAATAGAAGTTACCAATACAACTGTTTGTTCACCCCCGCTAATCCATGACATATTCCATATCAATGATCCCCAAACTGTGGTTTTCATGTTTTGGATCTCTGTCAGAGCATGGACAACAAGAATTGGACTCCCACTGCTGACAGCTATGGGCAGCACAGGGATATGCAAGCTGCTACCGCACAGCACAATCTTTTCCAAGAAGATTACTCCAGAATGGCTCTCTAATGCTTTGGTGCATTGCAGGATGGGCAGACAGGCCTAGAGAATACCCATGCATCCAAAAGCAGGGATCCCTAGAGGGACTGTCCACAGGGAGTATTTTAAACTCCTCCGTGGGGAACAACACTCTAGCATATCAGAAAACTTGGTAGGATTCCTTATGTGAAAGGGAATCCAAAATGCCTGAATACTAGGTTAAGACTCTTTATAGGAGAGCATGTACCTCCCAGACCACGTGTAAAACCTAGAAACACTTGTGTGGCTAAAAGTCCACAGCACCTGAAATCTGTGCAGGACTTCACACAAGGAAAAGATCCCAGATCCCATAAAAATCCTAGAATTCCTCAATAGAAAGTAGGACTCTTTAGGAGGGAGAGAGACCAATGAGCACCTACAATGAATACATGGTAGGACTCTTTAAGGAAGTGTCAACTGGCCATTTCTTATGGAGGAAAAATCCAAAGCTCTCCTGAGCAATAAGCAGGATTCATTACGGGGAATAAGACCCCAGAGCTCCTGAATATTTCAACAAGACTGAGATCACCTTAGTGGGGAGGTGGGGGAAACTCAGCACATGGAAAGCAGCGAGACCCACTTTCCAATGATTCCCCCCTTTGTGTGTCCTTGATGGGCCATACAACGTTCAGGGTCTTTTGTCCCATCAAAGCATCTTTTTCTTCTTGGCAGTCATACTGGATACCACCATAAAGCTCTGTCTTTGTCCTGTCAATTACTTGGTTTCCAACTCTGTCCAGCACTGCACTGGTTTCGTCCTCGTTGTTCACGCTCATGTTGTCTGTGTTCCTTCCTTGGAGGAGCTCTACACAGTGAGTTCCTGTTTCTGATCAGCTCAGCATCAGCTCCTGATCTCTAAGCTATTTTAGTGCTTTTGCCTTGCATTCCAGATTGCTTTCCTGCTGAACTGGTTTTGGAAAGATGAACTGGCCCATTCAACACCACAGCTATTCCAAATAACCCCACTGTGATCCAGCGCTGAGGTCATACTAGTTCCTTAACTAAAGCTCTTTTTGACCAAAGGAATATTACTATATTTTTGACATCTGGTCTCTCTGAACGACTAGACAGTTGACATGCTGTTAAACATCCAGGCTGGAATGCTGCAATACTTTGCTTTGTTAAAGCACTCCAGAAACTTCAGCCCCTGTAAAACTCTGCCACCAAAACTCTTGTGAATACTTTCCCCCTCTCTAATCCTACAGTGTCTGCAGTGGCTTTGCATTGTATTTCACAGGGCATACAAAGTTCCATTATGAAGAGCTTTACATGTCAATATATTTGGTCAATTTCAGCATCTTCCCAGTTCCTTATGGACTGGTCTGAGCACCAAGATCTAGCAAGGAAAGCCTCTCGATGACTCCTACTTATCGGCACAAGACATTCAGATCTCCAACCTTTAGCTGCGTCCCCTGATTGTTTCTCCAGTTTCATAGTTATGAACTACAGCAATGGTCTCCTTGACTGCATACAATGCCTGGAAGGAGTCAGAACAATTGCTATACCTGTTCCAAAGTAAACCCATGTCACAGCATGTAAAGTAAAAACAATGCATTATGAGAATAAAAAATGCATTCCCAGAAATGTATTCTCCTTCTATCATCCTTTCCAACACGTTGCTAGTTGAGAAAGTTCACCAGCCCACATGCAGATTCAATGCCAAAGAGGACATCGCTCAGAACGATGCTTCAATTTTGCACGAAAGCAGTTTTCAGAAGCCACTGTAATGAGCTCAGTATCATGGCCAAATGGCACATAAAGACTTGGTACTCAAGGAATGCCATACTTCAGAAGAGAAACTTCTCTGACCCTGCGGTGAGTGAGCAGAACATTAATGCTATTAGGCAAGCCCAAGACATACTGTTTTTCTCCACTTCTTCCCACAACTCCTCAAAATGTAAGGAGGTATTGCAGAACTTCATAATGTAAAGAAGTAAAGCACCCGGATACATTATGTGAGACTGGATGCTTCATTCCAAGAGGCATAGCAAATAGAGCCTTTAGATTACCTAAAAAACTAGATGTGGTTTTTTAAAATTCTGTTCATTTCAAACAGGGCTGTTTTTTCTAAATGGTGGGGTTGAAAAGCACCTTGATCTCTACAGCAGGAGCAATTTGTGGTGCTGCTCACCTTTCCGGTCTTTAATACCCCGCAAATGTTCAGAATTTGTGTTGTTCCATCCCATCAAATCTTTCTTCAAGACAATTCAGATACGTCAATGATAAATCAGTAACTTCTTAACCCTAGCTACTACAGAGGAATTTCTGCAGGGCTTCTTGCTGAAGACACTTGGCTTCGATACATGGTTCTTGGGTATATCACTGTCACTTGCTCGTCTCCTTTAGCAGTTTCTGGTCTTCTATTCCAATATGCTACCCCATATGTTGGCTTTTACCATCCAGTGATAAAGACTTGTATTTATTTAATTCAACCCACACCCATCGGCATCAGTGTTCGACAAACAAGATGTAGGAAGTGTCTTCCATAGGTTTAACCATTTCTAAAGGCCTCTGATACCTGTCCAAGGCTGGTCTCTTGCCTATAGACTACTGCCTGAGCAACAGGAAATCAGACAGCCAAAAAACAAACAAACCAATCTCTAGAACTAGTGATGGGATCGAGCAAGAGAGGGGGACAATGCTGGGCTTTTTCAGACAAAAAAATTCCTACATTCGGGACAGAATCAAACTCCCACTGACATGGGTGGTAATTGGATCTGACCCTTGTGTTTAGCCATGAAAATCATTTGATTTTGTCGTATGGTCATCATTTCTCTTGTAAAAGAAGAAACCGGGTTCTTTTAAAGACTTTTGCTTGAACTATCTTTGCTATCTAGTGATTACAGGGAAAACCTCAGAGAGTTTTCATGGTCATCAGTGCTCCACCTATGGCTTTAGGAATTCAGATGGGAAGAATGGGACGCACCAGCCCCCAAACTGCATGTGACAGCCAGTTAAACCTCCTGCCCAAACAGAAAAATATTGGTGCTACTTGACCCAAGATTCATTTGATGCATTGTGTAGCAAAAATCTTTGTCTCTCTCTGTAGAAAAAGGAACAGTGGAGCTGTTGCCTTCTGGCGTATTTGGGATTTCTTCTTTAATATTGCTATAAAAACCAGGTGCCTTAAAGTTATTTATTACAATTTAGTAGGTTTAAAAATAGAATTCCTGTTCTGCCCTCTGTGACCTTATTTTTTTAAGTTATAAAACTGGAAATATTCACAGGTAAAAATCTTTTTAGAGACAGAGAAAAGTTCTCACTCTCCTTTACATTCATGTGCAGTAAAAGCCACCTTTCTTCATGTGTGTCAAACTAGAGCACTAAATCCAGTCTGTAGATCTTGCTTTTCTAACCAGTAACTTTCCAGTACTTGCAGGACTGCAGTCTAGTGGTTTTGGATAAGCAGAAAGCCACCAGAAAATGCCATCCAGCAAGCTAAAGCAAGAACGTATGTGCTTTGAATTAAATGAGCAAGCTATGACTACGATAGTGAATCCCGGAAAGAGAGAGAGAGGGAATCGAGCAGATGTAAATACCCTGAGCAAACAGATTCAGGTGTGACAGCCTATTATTTCAGCTGGCAGAGCGAAAGCATAGTGCCACTGGAAAACACCCAGAAAGCAGGATACAGCGCTTCAGTGAACTGCGCTTTAAATTTGTAGATCAAGTTATGTTTCTCGCCAACTCCCAGGAAAATAACGAATCCGCCCTCATAATTGAGCAGCACACCAATCTTGGTGGCCTTGGTGTTGGGCAGACATTTTTCAAGATCATTATGCCAGGATGAAATTTTCGAATTAAACCACTCAATGCACCAGGAGCTGCTGTTCCTCCCCAGGCGGCTGTCCGCCCCTTGCCTGTCCATGCTCCCGTAGCAGATGCCGATGCCGCAGAAGTTGTTCCGTTGCAGTTCCACTTCCCAGTAGTGGATGCCCCTCTTGAAGCACTGGAAGCCCAGCACCTGGGAACAGTAGGTGAAGCGCTGAGGGTGGGGGCTATACTTCTGGGGTATTTCAGAGACCGACATCTTGGTGTTTCTGTCTGATAACACCACTTTGTTATGCGCGGTGTTGAAATCCAGCGTGATTTTAGCTGCATCTATGGAGAAATACATCGATACATTATAAATACTAAAGCAAGGTGAGTGCATGGACGTGCCTGTCCATATGTGTATATACGTACAAAGAGCGGGGGAGCGAAGGGACGGAACAGTTACTGGCCCTATTGCTTACTCTCCAGAACACCAGTCGCTTCCCCTTTTCCGCATAGCAGCTAGTGCCACACAACACACTTTCCCCTCCGGGTGGGGAGACAGGAATGGCCACCGCAGTGCGGCCAGGCTGGGAAGGAGAGGAAAGGTAGCAGTTTGAGATTTGAACACACACACACACACACACCCCTCAGTGCTCCCTGGCCACATGATCCCCTAACCCAGACACAGAGTTACACACAGTCTGATCACCGCCACATGTAAAGGAAAAGGGCTAGTGATGTGTTAACGAATAAGGACAGATTAAAAACACAACCCATCCCACCAAACCATGTATCCTCAAGATCATTACACACACACACACACACCCCCCGACCGATCACCATAAGAAGTGCGGCCTCCAGGGAATTAACCCTGCATCTGCTACTCTTTGGCTCCGATCCAGCAGAACTGGGGCACAGAAAGGGGGAAGCGTGGGGGTTGAGCAAGATGCCTGCAGTCAGGGTCAGTACATGGGAACGGGATGAAGGCAGCGCCAACAGTCATTCCTCCAGCAGGCTGGGGGCTCAGGCCAAGGACCCGTGGAGGCTCCTGCAGCCCTGAGACAACGGCCATGGTTGTGGAGTTGCTCAATTGCTGCTCTGTGGCATGGGTGATTTCGGGGTGGCGGAGGAAAGTGGAAGGATTCCTTCCCGCTGTATCCCAAGGGAACTGACAGCACAGCCCTGGTACTCTGGCAGCGCAGGGGTTACCGATGTGGCACTTAAAGGCATATGCCATCATCAACCTACACCCCTGCCTGGAGGCGGCCACCCCTCCCAAGACAGAGCTCTGCAACATGCCCGGCTTCAACTGGCATGAGAACCCCAGGCCATACCCCACAAGTGTAGTGCCAGAGGGCAAGCCGGGCAATGACACACGTGCAACATCACAAGCATTGCAGAATGCTGCCGACACGGCGCAGCTGGAGGCAGATCACCAGCGTTCTAACGGTTAGCGCGAGCAGAGAGTACTGGAAGGGAGAGAGCCTCACACTGTGGGTCTTGAACCAACTCTTAGGGGTCAGCACGAGACCTTCCTGGGGTGGGGGAATGAGCCCATATCTGCCCACTGTGGGCTTTCGTCTGAAGCCTCTGGTGCTGGCCATTGCCGCAGACAAGATACTGAACTAGATAGGCCATGGGTCCGATCCCACCATTGCAATTACTATCTTCCAGTCTGAAGTCTCTCTTCTTTTCGGAGCCCAACTCTCATTTTTAAAAATGCCTTCGGAGCCTAAACGCCATTAACTTTCAATGAACCCCACCTGCAGAGTTGAATTTTTATACCATATCCCAACACACTCATTTGGAACAGTGATCCCAAGCCAGCAGGGCCATAAGTGAGTGAACCTCAAACTTAGTTTCAGAGTAGCAGCCATGTTAGTCTGTATCAGCAAAAAGAACAGGAGTACTTGTGGCACCTTAGGCCCCGTCCAGACTACCCGCCCGGATCGGCGGGTAGACATCGATCTAGCGGGGATCGATGTATCGCGTCTCGTCTGGACGCGATACATCGATCCCCGAACGCGCTACTTCGAACTCCGGAACTCCAGCAGGGCGAGCGGAGTTCGCGGAGTCGACGGGGGAGCCGCGGCCGTCGATCCCGCGCTGCTAGGACGCGAGGTAAGAGCGGGAAATTCGAAATAAGATACTTCGACTTCAGCTATGCTATTCTCGTAGCTGAAGTCGCGTATCTTATTTCGATCCCTGCCCCTAGTGTGGACCAGCCCTTAGTCTCTAAGGTGCCACAAGGACTCCTGTTCTTTTTGCTCAAACTTAGTGTCACACTTATGCTAGCACTGAATTTGACCTACTCTGGCAACAGGTCCAGTATTTTAGTAGTTAACGGCCTTACCCTTTTTCTAGTAACTCCCCTCATATATATCAGTTAACCGGCAATTTCAGTACATTAATAAAGCCATAGCGATGCAAAGATCCAGAAAGAAGTGAGTCACATAATATCACTGAAGTCTAATGTGATCATAAGAAGAGTCGGTCATTTTAAAAACATAACACATCAGGTTACTTACACTCCAGGAGCTCCTCTCTCGATTTCGTTAAAAAGCTTTCGAGAGATGTTGCACCTGGATTCGCAGTGTTTTGTGCTGAATTTATGGAAGAAAAAGAAACAATGGCATGTCACTTAATTTGTCATTGGGGAACACGCAGAGTTCATACAGTTTCCTTACATGTAATCCAATAATGTCCTAAAGCTAAATCTATGAATCTCAGATTAATAGAACAGGCCATAGAAAACCAGAACCTCTCTGCACATGGGACAGCCTGGAGAAATTCCAGTGGTCGTATTAAAGAGCATATTACTAGAGTGAGTTCTGTACAACATGGAACTTGCCAAGCAGGCATCCCCTGCCCTGTCCCTCCAACAGTCATTACCCTTTTCTGCGGGGACCAGCTCAAGGGGGAAAAGGCAAACCGCAGGCTGAGTTTACATTCTCTGGCGTCTCTGTAGAGCCAGCCGGGATAAGGGTTCTGGGTGTGGACTGCTCACTAACTTATTTCACACAGGCCACTACTGACCTTGGCCTGGTTTGAAACTGTGACAGAGGTTAAGCGGCTCCACATCTTATTGCCAAGTCCCCTAAGTCACCCAGTTCCCCATCTTATACTTTTAGCTACTTCTTCCTCTAAGCGTTCAGCAAGTCATGCGTGAGAGGGGGACTTGCAACCTGACTGAGCTAGTCATCATGGGCCCAATCCTGCAGGTGCACAGCACCTCCCGCAAAGCCCTCAGCGCCCTCGACACCCATTAGAGAAATCAGGATGGAGGACACTTTTCCCCTTGCAGGAACAGGAAATACAGGCCTAAGTCTGGGGGAAGTTTTGCCAGGGACTTTGACGCAGCTGGCTCAGGCACCATGTGCATTTCCTACTCCTGCTGGAATTCTGCACCACTGCGCACTGCAGAATTTGCGCAGAACTAATGTTCCCTGCAGAATTTTATTTCTTTCCACGCAGAATTTGTGATTTCTACCAAAATGCTCCCGCTGTGAGCCCCAGGTGTGGCTGGGGCTCCCGCTGGGGGCTCCTCAGGCCTGGGGAGGGTGAAGAACTCTAAGGAGCAGAGATGAGGCTGGGGGCTGAAGTGAGGAGGGTGGTGATGATGGGAGCTGGAGGACTGAACTGAGGGAGTGCTGAATTGTGGGGGTTTGATTATACTGTGTTATTTTGACAAATAAAATATGCAGAATTTTACAATATGCGCAGAATTTTTGGACACAGAATTCCCTCAGGTGTAATTTCCTCTCAGCTTTGCCAAATGCAGCCTGAGGCTGCCCTGTGTCACCCCTGCATTTCCATTCCAGAGCCTCTATTGACCCAAGCTAGACAATTATGTATCTTCCACGTGCAGCTCACATTACCTCAGTGGGGGTCTTGGATCCTCCCTAGTGGCCCGTCCACAGAAGAGGTTAATGACTCTTCTACAGATGCCAGCTAGAGGACTGGGTCCTTGGGCTCAAGCACTAGAGACTAGGCTTTCGGTGAGCAGGGCCTGGGGTCCAGTCCCCACTGACTGCCCACAGAGGACGATTCTCACGCACAATTTTGCGAGCTAAATTGACACAGCCAGACACCTCTCTCCTGAAGAGACATGAGGAGCCTTCTCAAGCTAAGCACTCATTTCCACTTGCCTCCAGCACACTGAATTCAGCCATCCTCCACTTTGCATTTTAAGTAGTACGTTTTGGGTTTTTTTGGAGTAAAAGTCTCTTGAAGTTCTGAACTTACCAGATTTGGCAGGTTTTCTTTTATCCCCTGAAAAAGTAAAGGTCTCTGTTACTCAGTGTAAGGCCGGATGTATTAACATTTAAAAACGACATCCATTGACACACAAGGACAACACTGCAGCTGGTATAGCTCTGCTGAAGCCAACAGAATGACTGCAGTTAGCAGCAGCTGAAGTGCTGGCACATTGCAGTCCAATGCAGATTTTTCCAGGCTGGAAATTAAATATTACACATACACACCCACACAGTGTACTTGGTTGCTTACTTCTCCAACAGGCTGAAGCATACGCTAGCAGTCAGTTCAGCTCTGACAATATAGGGCCTGATTCTGCACATGCTCTAGGCACAGAACTCCCATTGAAACCAACGGAAGATCTACGTGTCAAGCGCTTGCAGGGTCGAGCCAGTGGTTTTTAAACCACTACTGCACAGCTAACGTAAGACCCGTGCAACATTGCTTGTGTCTACATCCAAGATAGCTAGTTGCTATATGTTTGTTTACCCTCTTCAAGAGCTCTAGCTACAGATTAATAGCTCTATATTATACATAGGTCGCTTCTTCACGAGGTGATTGGGTTTTTTTAAGCCAATGGAATGGAGGAGACCTTGCCAAATCAGACTGAAAAAGTCAAGGTAAGAATCATCAGTCGAAAAGCGCTTGCCTAGGGCACGTCATCTATGGGCCCCAATGCAAGGTACCAAGAATCTCATCTGTCTTCCCACCCCTCCTTGGCGTCAGCACCTGACAGGATTGGGCCCCAGGAGCATAAACAGGACCAAGATCAACAAGAACAATGAACAATCCATCACTCACTGGTGTCTGCATCCTCACTCAACTCCGGCTGAGGCTTCTGAGGGGCTTTACCTATTTTTGAAGCTTCTTGTGAAGGGAGAAGACAGAACATGAGCAGCTTATAAAGCAGGACGCATCACATGCAACAACAGTTAAGGAACAGACATTTATGGCCAGCTTCATGGAGACTTCGGTCCCTTGCACTGTTGCTGTGGAATAGCTGGACTAGCAGGCAGAGAACTGAAAGGCCAAGGAGAGTCTTGCTTAGCCTTTCCACCTGCACTGACACACACAGCAGTGACAGACCAGTGGACCACCACACCATGTGCAATTTGCTTGGTTAGCCCTCACGAGGCACCCGACCTTGCGAGTTGCCAGGTGTTCTCAGATCCCAGGGCCCTGCACCATCTGGACACAGAAAAGCAGCATAGAGGCCCAGGGCATGATCTTGCCATCAATCCACAATCTTCAGGCGTTTCACATGTATAAGTAGGTGCCTCCAGCAATAGGCAGAGTTGTAATTATTTCAAGTCCCTATCAGTAACACACCACGCACTAAATTCTTGGGCTATGCAAATTACATACCCAGAATGTTCTCTCCAAGGGCACACCCCTGCAGATGTTACCTGCCATTCCCATACCAAAGCTATGTTAGAGGAATATCGTCAACTTGAACGCTGTAAAAACTAACTCACTTGACTTTTCGAAAGCACACCCTTTGGTTAAGGGCTCCTCAAGTTATTCATTTTGATTTGTAAAACATTTCCAATTTTCTGCCAGCTCCCTTGCAGAAATTTAGGGGGGAAGGGGCAACAAACCAACCCTGCTTGGGCCTGCCTTTCAGTGCACATGCCTGCCTTTTGCAGCAGCCGTTACAGGTACATGCCCTCTGGCGGAGCCTAAGAAAGAGCAGGGGTGTGAACTTCCCAGTTCTGGGCTCTGCCCTGTTGGGAGGGATGTCATCATGCAAGAGACAAGATATGCAACCATCAGCCACATGCACTGTACAGCTGACATCACTGGGTATACAATCTAATCAAACTCAGGGCTGGGGGAATAATTTCCCTGAGCTTTCAGTTCTAGTCGTCTTGGAGAAGCTTGCTCTTGTTTCAAACAGAGATGTGATTTTCAAGTTGACAGTGCCCCTTAGTAGTCATCAATTTGCTCTCGCGGATACTGCTGCATTGACTGCTAGAGGAAACACTGAATGAGCAGCATTTGGGTTTTGATGGCCACACTGTTAACTTACGTGATCCAACAGCTTTTCTTCCAGATGCTGAGAGTTTATTTGAAGGGTTTATTTGAAAAGCCTTAGGTTTCCACTGTGTATTTGCTGCAATGAAATCACACATGCCATATTTTAGAGCTGTATTGCTGTAACAAGGTACAATGAGAGGAAGGATAGTCTTGGGGTTAAAGTATCTGGCTGGGAGTCAGGAGATCTCTGCCCACATCTGTGGCAGAGCTGGGAATTCAATTAAAGCCCCACTCCTACAAACACTTTTGCTCAGCTTAATGGGGCTAAGTTAAGTGCCCGACTCCACAAACACTTCATCTTTCTGCCTCTGTAAAATAGGGAACTAGTAGTTTCTATCTGTCTTAGAGGTTTATGCTGCCAGACATCACTGTAAGGTCTCAGAACCTGGCAACAGGAAAGGCACTAGTGGATTTCATAGAGTCTCCAGCGCTTTACACCTTTCTCTATTACAATATAAGCTCTTCACAGCAAGGACTCTCTCTCATTGCATGCACAGCACCTAACACAACGCGGCCCCCAGTCCACTGTAATACTGATGAACAACAAGGCACACGTTTATAAAGATAAGCTCATTACAATGTTGTCGTCTTCCTACATCTGACAAGCTACAACAAAAAAAAGCTTGGTCTTGCCAGAGAGTCAGGTACAGTGATCAGTACTTTGTATCTGTTTTTATTAAACACATTTAAAAACAGCATGGGAAGGAGTGAAAAAGATAGAAGCAGGGGAGAAAGGAGGACAGGGCGTGGTGAACTTACCCTTCTCCTCCACACTTGGTCTGGACTGTCCACCTGCTGTTATGGATATTTGTATCAGTAAGTACAACTGTTTCAGATACATATTGATCTTTATTAGCAGCCCTTACAAGCCCACTAGCTTTTGTGCAGCAACAAAAGACTTGGTTCTAGACATGATGAAGATAGCGTGGCCTCTTCAAACACTTTGTAAACAAGCCAGATCCCCCTTCACTTTCCAACACAGTGCACAGGCCTTGTCTACACTGGAGAAGTACATCAGTTTAAACTACATGGATTTTAAAAAACATCTACTTGAAATGGCACAAACCCCTAAAACAGGCACTTAAACCCAGTTTAAGCATTTTATTTTAGAGGTTCAGACCATTTCAACTAGACGGATTTTTAGTTCTAGAGAAGTCCACCAGTTTCCCACAGTGGGCTATAGTTCAAAAATCACCCCCATTCTGAGATGTGTCTTTATCCTTAGGCATATAGCTGACCCATGCAGCTAGACTGTACTTACAAACAAAAGTCTGATCCCACAAACACTTACTCCCTCTAGATTTTTATTTTTTTTCTCCTGAGTGACTGTCAGCCTTTGATATGCCTGAACTTGAAGCTAAAGAGCCATGCCTAGGCTGGCTGTCAAGGTGAGTCAGCAGAATAACTCTGCACCTCTACAAAGAGAGTATAAAACCTGACACCCTGTCACACTTCAAGAATGTACTTAATTACAGACAAAAAGTACAGCCTAACACTTTTGATTTGATAAGAGGGATATCTATCCCATTCAGCAGGTCTGACTTGCAGACATGGAGCCAATGAACTAGAAAGCTTAATGGGGATAACCCACTCTTCCATCAGTGCTATAAAATTCACTAACATTTATTTCACATTCACCATTTTACTCTTGGCTCCATGATTTCCACCCAGCCCTACTTCCCCAGTCTAAGATCATGTATCAAACAACCAACTTTCTGCTCTCTACATGACGACTCTACACACGCAGAGGAGTACGGAAGGAAAACAACGTTCTATGCTAAGGCTGCAATAACAGAACAGATGAGGGAAAGCCCAACGTGCTAGGAACACAGACAAACCCGCCTATAGATATACAGGAAAAGTGTAATTCCATTTCTTTCCACATTTTTAATTCTCTTGGTGAATTTCTCCTCATAGGCCGAGATACAAGACTAATTTATTTATTTATCACATTCTACTTCTTGATAATATAGCTTTCTATGAGAGTTCTGTCAAAGGAAAAAACAGTGGGAAGTATCAAGACACTTATAAGTTTATCCAAATGTAAATAAAGCATACCACTGTTTAGTCCTGTTGACAAGCTTTAAATAAAAACACACCTACATCAGTTCTCTTTCCTAAACATCCTGAGTATTTAACTTGTAGCATTTTTATTTTGAGATGGAGGGTTTCATTACTTTACAAAACAGCTCAACTGACCAACAGTTTTAAAACATCCATATACAAAATTGTAACAAGGCAGAAAAGTCTGCCTCTGAATATTTTAAATTTAAAGAAGTTATACTATTTGATCTCAAAACAATAAAACAAAGGCCCACAGTGGTAATTCTCTCTGAAATGATATCATACCTTCCATTTTCTTCTCCTGAGGTTGATTCACCGTTCGTTTCACTATTTCTTTAAGAGAAAAGGCACCTTGATAAATGGTGTGTATCAAGTTTTGGTCCAGATCAATTCTGGGGATGAAAACATCTTTGGTTGAAGTGTGTCGCAATTTCCCTGCTTTCTGTAATAAGATATGGAAGAGCTCATGAAGCCAGGGATAAGTCACTGCATAGAAAAATTTGAGTCTGGAATGTCATAACGGGCTTAAATTATTTTGCTTCTCCATTATTTCTTGTGTGTGATGATTTATTGGGGGGGAAGGGAGGTTATATTCAAACACTGATCATTCATGGCAAAATTCAATAAAAAGTAGCCTACATGGATTATTTTTTCACATGGTTTCTGAAAACTGAGGAAGAGCTATTGTAGATGGGTCACAGCAATGAACTTAAGTTACACCATGACTATTTCTCTGGTTAACTGACCCTGCCAGGAGGGGGCTACTGTGGCTAAAGGCTGTGAGAAAAGAAAGAAACTGGAGGATAATTTGCCTATAAAAAGGGAGAAGAAAATTATGCAGACAACAACATTCTATTCTATATATAGAATAACGATTCTAACCAGTGATTCAATGGGCAAATCATATCACTGCCTAGAGTACTCACGGGACAGTTAGCTCAAAGGACTGATTTCCATGCCTTTCATAAAGCCAAATCACATAGCAATTATTAATATAATCTTTATAGAAAATCTCTTTTTATGTACTGCTAACAGATTGATAAAAAGTCTTAGAGCAGGGCTCCTCCTGAAGCCTCTTTCTGAGCTCAAACAAAGTTGGACATCAGAACCCACCTTTAAAAATGTAATATCATCATCTTCAGTCAGTGCCATTTCAATCTGGTCCCTGATGACCTGAATTTCATTTTTCTTCTTTCCCAGGACGTTATGGACATAATCAAACTTATCACAGACTCGTTTTTCCTCTTCTTCAACCTTCTTCATTGCCTGGTTTTCTTCTTCTTCTATTAAAGCTTTAATTTCCAAGAACTCACTTCTGAGCAAATCCATCTTTCGGACAGCTGTCTCCTAAATCACCAACATATTGACATTGGTTTCAAAGCGGCTACTTGTGGGGTAAGGCCTTTAGTGAAATATCTCTGCCTGCATTCCATTTCCCCACAGCAGCCCCCTAAAGGGCCTTATCCTTCCCCCCACATGAATGGCAAATCTCCTATTCACTTCAAAGGGAGCAGAAACAGAGCCCATCCCCACCCTCGCCCCCAAAAATCAGTCACAGTGTTAGGCATGAAACAAGGCAGGTTGTGCCATCTTGTGGTTAGAACGGAGAACTGCAAATCGAGACTTCAAGGGGAAGTCAAAACACCTCTTTTGATAAGGATTTTGATAAGGATTATAACAGGGGTCGGCAACCTGCAGCATGCGAGACAATTTTTACTGGCACGCTGCTGCCAGCCGGGGTCCCGGCCGCTGCCCCTGCTCAGCCCGCTGCCAGCCTGGGTGAACCCCCGGCCGGCAGCGGCTGAGTGGGGCCGGCAGCGGCTGAGTGGGGCCGGCAGCGGCTGAGTGGGGCCGGCAGCGGCTGGAACCCCAGACCAGCGGCGGGCTGAGCCACTTAGCCCACCGCCGGTCTGTGGTTCTGTCCGCCGGTGTAGTTTATTAAATTTCTCCCCGTAGGAATGTGCTACTTGCGGAGCACCAGGACTGGCAGCCGTAAGTAGTACACCGTAAGTAGCACATTCCTATGGGGAAAAATTTAATACACTACACCCGTGTAGGGAAGGCTGTGCCTCCCCAAACAGCCCGCCCCCTATCCGCCCCCTCCCACCCCGACTGTCCCCCTCAACCCCTGACCCATCCAACCCCCCCCACCCGCTCCTTGTCTCCTGACCACCCCCTCCCGGGACCCCCTACCCCTATCCACCACCACCCCGCTCCCCATCCCCTGACTGCCCTGACCCCATCCACACCCCCGACCCCTGACAGGCCCCCCGGGAATCCCATGCCTATCCAACCACCCCTGTTCCCCGTCCCTTTACCATGCCGTTCAGAGCATCAGGCAGCCGTAAGTAGTACACCGTAAGTAGCACATTCCTATGGGGAGCAATTTAATACACTACACCCAGCCCCGCTCAGCCCGCTGATGGTCTGGAGTTCTCAAAATATGTTCTCGCACCCCTTATCAAAAATTACACTACAATTAGCTTAAAAACTTGAAAACTTTGTATGTATATTACAGTAATCGTTGAAAAATGTATAATGTTAATAAATACATAGGTTTGATGAAACAAAGTAGTTGTACTTATGTGCCTGTGCTTAATGTGTTTTCGAAGATTTACCTTCTAAAAAAATCTCACATGTCTCGCACACCCAGAAAGGGCATCTCACACATTCAGGGGGTGCGGGCACCCCAGGTTAAGAACCACCGCACTAAAGTAATAAGATCTGCATTTTAATTTAATTTTAAATGAAGCTTCTTAAATATTTTAAAAACCTTGTTTACTTTACATACAACAGTTTAGTTATATAATATAGACTTATAGAGACCTACTAAAAACGTTAAAATGTATTACTGGCACGTGAAACCTTAAATTAGAGTGAATAAATGAAGAATCGGCACACCACTTCTGAAAGGTTGCCAACCCCTGGATTATAACAACTCCTGTCTCACAGCGGTTTTGTGAGGCATCATTAACTAATGTCTGCAAAGCACTTCCAGATCCCCCAAGACAGACTGGCCCAATGGGGGTGCAAAGTTATTATTCGGAAGGGATGAGCTGAATGTGATGTCTCTGACCCAGCAGGGTATTCACATGTAATAGCCCATTGGTCATCAGCATGGATTGAATTTGGGACCTCTGGATCTGACAGTGTGAGCTTCTATTGCAGGGGTAGGCAACCTATGGCACGTGTGCCGAAGGCGGCACGCGAGCTGATTTTCAGTGGCACTCACACTGCCCGGGTCCTGGCCACCTGTCCAGGGGCTCTGCATTTTAATTTAATTTTAAATGAAGCTTCTTAAATATTTTAAAAACCTTATTTACTTTACATACAACAATAGTTTAGATATATATTATAGACTTATAGAAAGAGACCTTCTAAAAACGTTAAACTGTATTACTGGCACGCGAAACCTTAAATTAGAGTGAATAAATGAAGACTCGGCACACCACTCCTGAAAGGTTGCCAAACCCTGTTCTATTGCATGAGCTAAGAGACCAGATGCATTAGCTTGGAGACAGTAGCAGACTCAGATCTCTATATGTGGTCCAGCTATTAGAGGGCAACAAATGTCCATATGGAGTTAAAACAGGTTACACCTCCTCTCCACTGACTCCAGCTGGGTGAAGCTCATCCCTAGCATCAGAAGCCCACAGAAATTCAGCTCCCCATGACATCCAAGTCAATAGCAGGAGCCTCCAGGTCACCATTTCAGTTATGCTGCTCCCATGAGATTACATGGGCATGCACACCCTCAACAAGTCCCCTGCTCCTTTGTACAGCAGAGGTGACAATATCAGGCAGTCAGCACAGCTCACAGAAGTGCCACATTCAGAGGGCAGTGCCATGCACACGCCTGCTTACTGGCAGAGGGGAGAGAAAGGTGGAGGAGTTTAAACAGTCTCTAGTCGGCTCGTCAGTGAGACTGCACAAAGCGTGCTCTCACCCCAAGGAGTGCCAGCTGGTTACCCTCACTTTCCCCAAGAGGGATTCATTATGGGGTGAATGTGGTTCTTTGTCCCCTTGTAGTGGCTAGTCTGCAATAAAGAGGGACAACGTGTCTGGTCCCTTAGCTAGCGTCTGTAGCAATCTAAGGTAAACCAAATTAAGGCCACTCTCAATACTGAAGAATGTCCATGCACAGGTTTAATGCAGTTTAACTAATCCACTTTTAATTCACACCTTTAGTTAATCTGGATTAGTTTTCCTGAGTGTCCCCATGCAGACAAGCCCAGAATGACATGCCAAACATCACAGAGAAGAGTCTGGAGGTGGAGTATGGAACTGAATCCCCATCTTCCAAATCCCAGGCTAGGACCCTAACCACTGGACTATCCTCCCTCTTTAGGGAGCAGGCTCCCACTGACTTCGGTGGGCTTGGACCAGTTCTTATTCCTTTAGCTCAAGCTGTACAGGCTCATGCTTTTCAGTGGGTTCTAACTCCACCGTTAGTACCAACGGGGATTACCATATAAACATAGGCCATTCTTAGTCAGATGATTACAATGTCTTCTGTACACATCCTGTCAAAATACTACTCATATGGGTATGTGACTAGGGTGACCAGATGTCCCTATTTTATAGGGACAGTTGATATTTGGGGCTTTTTCTTATATAGGCACCTATTACCCCCCACCCCCATCCCGATTTTTCACACTTGCTGTCTGGTCACCCTATATGTGACAGAATGTATCCCATGTCCACACCATTGTAATTATTTTTATACAAGGCACGTCTTGTAAGGAATCACTTGAAAAAACTCAAATTTGCTCGTCAACATTGTCCTGATAAAATGTGTGTGGCAACACTGTCTGCGAAGTTATAAGACTTCCCTGTATGATGTTATTAATACATGTTCCAAACCACAGCCCTACCAAGCAAAATTTGGCAAACAGGTCTGTCCTAAAAAAAAGTAATGTGTGCTCTGCTTAATTTGCATTTAAGCAGTAACCAGAGTCATGAAGCAGGAAGGGGAGACAAAGGAAGTTCAAACAGGTGGAAAAAAAACCAGCAGGGAATATTCTTCCACATAGACTGTGTCTCCTGACTGAGACTATAAAAAAGAGGAACAAACACCCCAACCCCTCCCCCCCATCCATTCAATGCATGTGAACAACGAAGTAAGTAGCCGATGGACTGCTGAAAGCATGTCGTGAGAAAACTTCACTTTGAATTTAACATAGTTTGTTAAATTAGGCACCAGGTGCATTTTATCTTTATTTTTCTTGCAACCATTTCTGACTTTTATGCCTCATTACTTGTACTCACTTGAAATCTCTCTTTATAGTTAATACACTTGTTTTATCTAATCAAGTGTGTTTAAATTGAAGTGTGCGGGAAACTCCATTTGGGGTGTCAACTGTGTGCATATTATTTCTATTACAGACATAAGAGACTTTATATAAGTTGTACTGTCAAGGAGAGGGCTGGGCAGCACAGAACATACAGCTCTGGGGTCGCCCTGCAGTATAAGGCTGGTGAGAGCCAGCCAGAATGTAACCTAAGCAAGGCTGGCACGCTGCAGTTGCACACAGACATTCAGGGTGTGGCTTGCACGCTGGAAGGCTGTTGTGAGTATCCCAGGTGGGAGCTCCTTCAGCAAGGTCTCATAAGGCACCCAAGGTTGCAGGGCTGGGGTGACACAGCTGCTCATTAGTCTGGATTGTACCCCGGTACGTCACAGGGTGTTCGCTTATAAGTCATTCTTATCTGAGTATTACAGTATCTTATCAGGAGCCACATACAAGAAGCCAGGATCCCAGTGGCTTGCATAACCCCAATAGCAGAACAAGAGCCGTCTTTAAACAAGGGCTATCCACTTACACTGGCTTGTCTTTGCAGCACCCTCACTTCATCCAGTGCCAGAGAAGCTTTTTCGCTCTGATTATACAGCTCCGTCAGTCTGTTCTTCAGCTGTGACTGCAACAAAACAGATCAGACCCCAAATTAAAAGCATGGATACTGCACCTCTTCCCAATAGGGACCATATAAATAGTGAAAAGCAAATTAAAAGGTTCGTTTTAATCAGCCTTTATCACCAACACAGGATTTTTTTTTTTTAAATTCAATGTTCCTTAACTGTACAAACAAAGGCAATCTCTGTATACGGTTGGGATGGTGAGCAAGCATCACTGATGCAGTGCCATGTTTTCCGAGTCGTGACGCACACGCAGTCCTGTATCAATAACATGAGTCTACCAAGGCAGTACTCCTATCACAGCACCTCTGTCAGAGCACACTTATCACAGCAGCCTTCCTGGCTCTTGTGGGTTTAAGACTGAACCTTAACATAATTTTAATCCAACCCCATTCTAAATAGGTACCCCAGATCTAAAAAATAGGCCTTCACATTTGGCCTACCCAATGTTCTATTATCTTGGCTCAGTTTCTCTCCAGTGTGTTGCTAAGAAGCCCTGCCCAACCGGGTTTAGGTTCTACTTTGTACACACACAGAACAATAGTTTAGGCAGGATGAGAAAGGTTTGTTATATGAATTCAATACGTCTCACTAACGGTTCAAATTGAGCCACCTGGGGAAGCACATTTGGTTTCACCATCAGATTTCCCAACCAGAGCTTGCTTCTTCCACCACCACCACCCAGCCTGTGCAGAAGACTTTTCAGCTGAAGTTCTTAAAGGGCTGAAGCAAAAGGAGGCAAGTGTCGTTCTCCTCATTTTACAGAGAGTAAATTTGAGCAACAAAGGTGAAGCGACGTGCCCAAGGTCACTCAGCAGGCCAGTGGCAGAGCCAAGAATAGAACCCAGGTTGCGCTGACTTCCACTCCAGTGCCCCACTGGGCCACAGCATCACACTAGCTATGCCTGGGAGTCACAGAGATATTTGTGCATAAACATGTTTATGGCCAGAACCTAAACTGCAGATCTCACATGGAAATCAATGGAAGACTTAAGCACAAAAGCTTGTAAGACTGGGCCCTTAATAAGGCATGTGATTCCTCCATTCCCCACACTTTCATCCCTCTTAAAACCCACTTGCAAAGGCTACTTTCCTGGTCTACTACATACAGATTCTGCCACTTGAAGAATATTTAGGACCCATTTCTGTGACACTCAGAGCACCCACTCCCTTTTAAGTCACAGGGAGTGGAAGGTGCTCAGGCCCTTGATCTAGACCTGAATAACTCTTGTGGCTGTAGATCTGAAGAATTAAGAGCTCACCATTGGCACAAGTTCTTCATAATTCACTGGACTGTTGCCAACGGGTTCAAAAGCTGCAGGTGTGCATCTGTGGTCAGAACGGAGCCTACAGACACCCCTCCCCCGTCCTATCTGTGCAGGCTGACGCTGGGGCCCACTAAGATCCCCACGAGGCTCTCTGCATGATGCAAGAGTTTGCCTGCAAGGATCTGATTGCAGGTCCACAGCCTTAGTACACACAGTCGGACAGAGACTAGAATGGTGATAAAAACAATGGAACTTCACTACTCTGCTGTGTCCCCATGCTGTGACAAAGGCTAAGCCACCCTGGGTGTCGGCAAGGTCTGCAACAGCCCCCCCAAAACAATGAAACATGAACCTGAAAGCCGTTGTAAGGACCAAGCATTCAGTCCTACGCCAGCAAATCTCACGCTGACATCAGTG
The DNA here is from genome assembly GCA_003942145.1 of Platysternon megacephalum. Classification (NCBI taxonomy): domain Eukaryota; kingdom Metazoa; phylum Chordata; order Testudines; family Platysternidae; genus Platysternon; species Platysternon megacephalum. Next base: position 1,622,627 of record QXTE01000277.1, read on the forward strand.
GGGCTTTAGTTGTGTAGGACTGCAGGATCAGAGGCCTAAGGCCTGCCCTAGTGTCCACTGAAATACCTGGGAAACCCTTCCATTGGTTTCAATGGGCATCAGGGCTAAGTTTCCAATCCTGCAAACACATTTACAACTGTGTGTAGTGCTTACTACAATGGGCCCAATCCTGGGGTAAAATGCTGACCCCTTTGAGGTCAGTGACTAAAGTCTGAGAGAGCTTCTTGGGGCCCAGGATTTCACCCTAGGGATTTTAAAGAGTAGGTGAACTGGTTTTCTGGACATGTAATAGCTGTGATAGTTTGGGGTACATGGTTCCTTTGATACTGACTTGTTTCTTTCCACATTGTCTAAATCTTTTGTTTTACCTTTCCCGTCTTTCCTCTGAAAAGCAATTTAAAGAAAATTACAAAGACTGCAGTCACTCTGAAAGGTATTGCCCCCAGGAAAGGGTCAGAGTGGCTATCCAACAAGTACATGCAACAGCAAGGACAGACTAGCTCAGGGGTCGGCAACCTACGGCATGCATGCCAAACACGGCACGCAAGCCAATTTTGGGTGGCCGCGTTCCCCACTCAGCCCCCCCACCCACCACTCTCCACTGCGGGGGCAGGAGGCAGAAGCTTGGTCCTGCAGCAGCCAAGCTCCCCCCTCCCCCGCTTCTTCCCCCAGCGTGGTGCTTTCCTGCCCCTCCCCCTCCCCCTCGCCAATCAGCTGATCGCCCTTGCGAGGGGGAGGGGCAGGAGTGGCAGCGTGCTCGCTGCTCTATAGAGGAGGCAGAAAAGAGGTAGGGACGGGGCCTTGGGGAAGGGGGTGGAACAGGGCATATCCCTTCCAGCCCCCTGCCATAAGCCACTCAGGGCAGGGGGCTGGGAGCACCCCCACGAGTTGAGCACCCCAGCCCTAACCCCTGAACCCCCCCCACACACCCAGACCTCTGCCCTCATCCCTGAACCCCCCCCACCCAGCCTTCTGCCCTGCACCTCCACACACACACCCCAGCCCTCTGCCCTGACCCCTGAACTCCCCCCCCACACCCAGCCTTCTGCCCTGACCCCTGAACCCCCCCATACCTCCAACCTTCTGCCCTGCACCCCCCCAGCCCTCTGCCCTGACCCCTGAACCCCCACACACACCCAGCCTTCTGCCCTGCACCCCCACCCCTCTGCCCTGACCCCTGAACCCTCCCACACCCCCACTGCCCTCTGCCCTGACCCGAGCCCCCCCCACCCTCTGCCCTGAACCCCCCCCCACACCCAGCCTTCTGCCCTGACCCCTGAACCCCCCCATACCNTTTAAATTAAGCTTCTTAAACATTTTGAAAACCTTGTTTACTTTACATACAACAATAATTTTGTTATATAATATAGACTTATAGAGAGAGACCTTCTAAAAAACTTTAAAATGTATTACCGGCACGCAAAACCTTAAATTAAAGTGAATAAATGAAGACTCGGCACACCACTTCTGAAAGGTTGCCTACCCCTGGACCAGCTGCTCTGGAGACGGAGGTCTGATTTAGCCATTAAAGAACATTCCCCCATTGCAACCACTTCTCTTACCTATTCACGCCTTTGGCCTCTCCCCCAGACAGTCCAATGCCAGTACTAATTCATGCTAAGTCTGTGGGTGATGTTATAAGATAGGCTCATTCCTAGGTTGCCTGAGACCACCAACTGATTGCACGCAGCTCACATCTGGCTTCCTCCTGCCCGTTCCCTCTCCAAAAAAACAGGCCCTTATTACAACTCAGAAAGAGTCACTAGTCTTGGCTAAAAAGTATTAACATAGCTCCCTATAAGCCTGGGGTCAGACTGTCCGCCCTGGGCATCTTTGGCATTAGAGAATATCAGACTGGGGCATCCTGTGCCAAGTTCTAAATCAGCACCATGTTTTCCCCAGAAAAAAAAAAAAGCCTTAATGATCCACACCTAGATTACTACCCAGCTGATTCATGCACAGAAAACTCCCTCTGTGCCCAAATGGCTCCAAAATCTGTGCCCAAATGGCTCCAAAATCCCTCTGTCCAAAATCCCCCAAATTTGGGCCCAACTCCCTCTGTGCCCAAATGGCTCCCGCGGTGCCCAAATGGCTCCAAAATCTGGATTGTATCCTGGTATGTCATAAGATGTTCTCTTAAAAGAGGAAGAGAAAAAGATTTCACAGGCAGTGGAACTGAACTTCAGAGTCTGTCTTTTTGTTATAAAGTAACCCGGTCTATGGTCCCAATGGCACTTTTGGGACCCACAATTCCCTAACTACCTCCCCAAACTGCTGCTCCTAAGGCCGCCTCAGCAATAGCAGGGGCAGCTGTCCATGATCTTGGGAAAGGGTGCACGGGGTATCTTCTAAGACAGGGGGTCTCAACCCTTTTCTTTCTGAGGCCCCTCAACATGCTATAAAAACTCCACGGCCCACCTGTGCCACAACAACTGTTTTTCTGCATATAAAAGCCAGGGCGGCGTTAGGGGGTAGCAAGCAGAGCAAGTGCCTAGGGCCCCACGCCACAGGGGGCCGCACGAAGCTAAGCTGCTCAGGCTTCGACTTCAGCTCCCAGTGGTGGGGCGCGAGGCCCCGGGCTTCTGCCCCACACAGCAGGGCTTCGACTTTCCGCCCTGGGCCTCAGCGAGTCTAACACCTGCCCTGCTTGGTGGCCCCCCCCTGAACCCTGCTCGTGGGCCCCAGGCCCCTGGCTGAGAACTGCTGTTCTAAGACGATGTTTCTCAACGACCGGACCGTGGACTGGCGTCAGTCCCTGAGATCTCCCTAACACAGTTTAGGAAAGCAGCAAACTGGCCCCTGCTATCAAACAGGTTGAGACACACTGTAGATCAGTGGTCACCGACTGGTCGATCCTAGAGGATCTCCCAGTCGATCCCGATCTCCGGCAGTGCAGCGTGGCTGCGGCTAAGGAAGGCTCCCTGCCCCGGCCCCACACCGCTCCCAGAAGCGGCCAGCACAGCCCCATGGCCCTGGGGGGCAGGGGTCTCCCTCCGCGTGCTGCTCCTGCCTGCAAACACCGGCCCCGCAGCTCCCAGGAATGGGGAGCCGGGGCCAATGGGAGCTGCAGGGGAGGTGCTTGCAGAGAGGGGCAGCGTGCAGAGCCTCGTGCCCTCCCCCCAGGGGCCACAGGGGCATGTTGGCCCCTTCCAGGTGCGGCGTGGGAGCCTGCCTTAGCCTTGCTGCGCCGCCAACCGGGAGCCGCCCAAGGTAAGTGCTGCCTGGTGGGAGGCCACACCCCAATCCCCAGCCCCCTCCCGGAGCCAGCACCCCATGCCCCCTCCTGCACCCCAATCCCCAGCCCTAAGCCCCCTTCCAGAGCCAGCACCCCACACCCCCTCCTGCACCCCAGCTCTAAGCCCCCTTCCAGAGCCAGCACCCCGCACCCCCTCCTACACCCAAACTCCCTCCAGAGCTTGCACCCCTCGCCCCCCCCTGCACCCCAATCCCCTGCCCCAGGCTCAGCCCAGAGCCCCCTCCCACCCTGAGAACCCCCTGGCCCAGCCCAATGAAAGTGAGCGAGCAAAGGAGACGGTGGGGACGGAGGGAGCGGGGAAGGGCCGGGGTAGATCCTGGGCTGCCCTTCAATTCCCGAAGTGATCTTGGTGGTAGAAAGGTTGGAGGCCGCGGCTGTAGCTGTCCACGAGGCGGGAGAGGTCAGATCCCCGCGGAGCAAACCCAGCCTAGGGCTCGGGCAGCCCAGCCACCGGGCCGCACCTCGGTCCGCGCACCCGCTGGCCCGGGGCCCTCGCCCGCCTCACCTCCTTCTCCGCCTTGGCCTCCTGCACGGGGCCGGTGGCGCAGGTCTTGTGGCTGACCAGGCAGACGCAGCAGATGCAGCTGGCGTGGTCCCGGCAGTAGAACTCCAGCAGCTTGTTGTGCTCCTGGCACTTCCGCTGCTGCAGGTCCCGCAGGGGCGGGCACAGCTGGTGGTCGCGGAAGGCCGGGCTCTCCTGGTGGGGCCGCAGGTGCTCCAGGCAGAAGGAGGCCATGCAGGTGAGGCAGGTCTTGGCCGCCGCGGCCTCCAGGCAGCTGTCGCAGGCCACCTCGGAGCGGCTCCCGTCCCAGCCTCTCTTCTCCTCGGCCGGGCCCGCGGGCTGGGTGCTGTGGAACTGCTCCACCACCCGGCACAGCACCGTGTTTTTCTGCAGCTCGGGCCGGCGCTGGAAGCTGGCCCGGCACTGCGGGCAGCTGAAGCCCGCCAGGAGGCCGCTCCAGGTGATGTCCAGGCAGGGCCCGCAGAAGTTGTGGCCGCAGGGCGTGGTGACCGGGCTCTCGAAGAGGCACAGGCAGATGGAGCAGGTGAGCTCCTCTTCCAGCCCGGCCAGGGAGGGCACGGACGGCGCCCGCATTAGCTCCGCCATGGCCGGGGTAGTGTCGGAAACTGCTCCCTGCGGGGCTGTGTTACTTAGGCTGCACCGAGCATGCTCAGTAACACACGGCCCCCGCTCCGCTGGCAGGGGGAGAGGCGGGCCTGGGACGGGAAAGTGAAACTCAACCAGAGCAGCGGGGTGGAGGTTCCTGGAAATCACGTGCGGGAGGAAAGTTCAGTGCAGGGCCAGGCGCCCCAGCAAATCCCTTCCCCACCCCAGGCTGCAATTTCCCCAAGCAAACAGGGCTGGCTACTGCTTCGCTGCTCATTCACCCCCAGCCACACCTCTCCGGGGCAGGGAGCCGCTGACGCTTAGCTCCAATACAAGAGCAGCAGGGAAGAGGTTTTCTGCAATGTGTTGCCCTTCCTCTGCGCTTCCCCCTCGCCCCTTTCAGGTTGGCCGGGGTGACGCGCCAACAAAACTGCTCCGGAGTGAAAGACTTGCAAAGCAGGAAAAGCCCCTATAACGTTGCAAAGTGTTTGCCTGGTCCCCGCCCCTTCACGCAACATGCAGAGCCACTCGTGCACCGTTCAGGATGAGCGGAGGGGTTGGCAGCTCATTTAAAAAGAAAGCAAATTGCAGGAGTGAAAGATCTACACAAGCAACAGGAATTTGAAATATTAAAAAAATTGCAATAATTTTTTTCACACGTTTTATTGTGAAGTACTGGTTATACCGATCTTACATTTATTTTATTTTTAAATAGTCCTTTTACCTTCAGGTCAAAATGGTTAATGCATTTATGCAATTTTTTTAAAAATCAGTATTTCCTGTTGCTACCCGAGATGTCTTTAAAGACAGTCCAGTAACTCAGTTACTAAATAAAACAAGTTTATGTTGATTCAAAATACAGAAGAGAAGGGCAAAGATGTATTTTTATATCACATGCTATTGCCATACGTGACCTAAAAGTCACTCTACACTCACATTAACCAGACCCACAGTAAGGCTCAGATTTACTGTCTAGACCAGGGGTAGGCAACCTATGGCACGCGTGCCGAAGGCGGCACACAAGCTGATTTTCAGTGGCACTCACACTGCCCGGGTCCTGGCCACCAGTCCGGGGGGCTCTGCATTTTAATTTAATTTTAAATTGTTTCTTAAACATTTTAAAAACCTTATTTAGTTTACGTACAACAATAGTTTAGTTATATATTATAGACTTATAGAAAGAGAACTTCTAAAAACATTAAAGTGTATGACTGGCACGCGAAACCTTAAATCAGAGTGAATAAATGAAGACTCGGCACAGCACTGCTGAAAGGTTGCCGACCCCTGATCTAGATCAGTATAGTATTACTAGTATCCTGCCAAAATCCCACAATACTGCAATCAAATGAAGCCACTGAGACTCCATAAAGGCTCAAAGGTCCACCCCATGGATCTGACTGCAGGACCGGGGCCATAAATAGCTCATGACTAAAGCTACGTTTTAGTCACAGGTATTTTTAATAAAAGTCATGGACAGTAAACAAAAATTCACAGCCTGTGACGTGTCCATGACACTTACTATATACACCTAATACCTGGGCCAGGGGCACTGTGGGTGCTGGTGCTGGGGAGGGGGTGCAGATTGGTAGGGCTGGCAGGCTCCCTACCCGGCTTTGACCAGCATGTCCCCGCAGCTCCTAGGGAGAGGGGAGGCCAGGGGGCTCCATGTGCTGCTCCCACCACAAGCGCCGGCTCTGCAGGCGCAGCTCCCATTGGCTGGGAACCACTGCCAATGAGAGCTGCAGGGGCGGCACCTGTGGGCATGGGCAGCGCGCAGAGCCCCTCTGGCCCCTCCACCTAGGAGCTGTAGGGACATGCCGGTAGGAGCTGGGGGACACCCCCCCCCAATAAACACCCCCCCACAGCCCAACCCCCTGTCCCAGCCCTGAGCCCCTTCCCACACCCAAACTGCTGCTGCTGGCCCATGGGCTCCCTGGCTCGGGCAGCCCCTGAACCAGCACGGCCATTGCAGAAGTCACAGAGGTCATGGAAAGTCACAGACTCCGTGACTTCTGTGACAGACACGCAGCCTTACTCATGACTATGTTGCCTGAAATTCACAATTGTTGAACCATTTCTCTGCTTGCTGCAATGTTGTGATTTTTTAAATCTCATTTCAGTCTTTATCTTTATTCTTTTATTATGCTAAACCATTTCATAGGTGGAAAAAATAAGTTTGATTAGGATGAACAGCACAGTACGAATAAATGGCCAATAATAAAGTTCACTTTCATTTTTTTCTGATTACATTTGGATGCTGTCCATTTTCTACACCTGCATAATAGTCTGTGTAATAAAAATAAAACTGAAATAGTAATAATACTTTACACTTCCATTCAAGAATCTCCAAGCATTTTATAAACATTCCTTAACTAGGCCTTACAATACCGTTCTGAGTATGTAGGGGTCACCTCTGCAATGGGAAACAGCAGCTGTACAACAGAGAAAAGGAATACTGCACAACAATTTAGGATTAGGAATCATGTACAATATTGCCAACTCCAAGCATTCAGAAATCATAAATCAGCCCTAAGAAATCACGAGATTGATTGACAGATCGTGAGATTAAAAAAACAAACAACACATTTAGATTATTTTTGTTTGCCTTCTGGTATTTGCATCTTTAGGGTCACATTTTCAAAACTATATCCATAACCATGAGGACTAGAAACTTACTTCTAAAAAACCCCTTAGATTCTAGTGTATTCACTTGACTGCAGAGTCTAGGGCTTAAAGAAAAATGCCAAATATTGTGATCCTTGTGATAAAATGTCAAGACTTGGCAATACTGCATGTATGCAGTCGAAAGCGCATGAGGAGTTCAGATAGGCAGTGTTATTACCAAGGTTAGACTTTGGAAAAGAGTAACAATACCTATATTTGCAAAAGGTGGCATGGGATCTTTAATAATCACCATGGTCAGGTCCTCCATTATAAAACTTTAGAAATCTCCCCTCCCCCTCATATAATCCTCTAGCTCCATGCTGGGACTGGTTCAGTGCTGACTCAGAAGGAAGGGTGCCACTTATAAATTCCTAATAGCTCTTCATGTGAGAAATGAGCAAACTGACTAGGACAGTCTAAGAATAGATCAAAAACTTCCCCTACTCCTTGAGTCAAATGCTATATTTTTGTGTTTTCTGCATTTCTGGTTTATATAAGACGTGGAGATCATGGAAACTCATTAGATGTCAAAGTGCATGCCACTTTGATGTCTGACTCGACTGAAACCCTGATGGTCTGGAAAGCTCATGAGAGTCTTATCTCCTAAACTGTCCTATCAGATTTCTAAACCAAAAAGATCTGGATAATTTTGTGGTGCTTATGCAAATCAAATTGGACTTCTGACTCTACTGGGCTTTGGCCATCCTTGCTTCAATGACTATCCTTCTTGGTCCACCCTATCACATTATTCAGATTAGCTTACACCCACTTTCTCTGTGTACACTGATAACGGCTGCTGCAGCTGTGTATTATTGAGCGTTATCTGAACGTGCAAACAGTGAGTAACAAACAATGCATGCCGGGTTGAATCACTGACAAAGTTACAATGCATTTTTCTATGCTATGGCCAACTCCTGTGATTAAGAAATGAGCTATTGTTTATGCTGTATTTGTAAAGGACCTGGGATACCAAGGTGTGCATATAGAAACTGTTTCAATATAAATCTATCAGGAGCATATTTTCCCCAAACCACCTGTTATTAAACCTGTTAAATAGAAAACAAAAGAGAGAAATAGCTTTACAATAATTTTCAACAGCTTGTAACTTTTGACTAACTCTGCCCAGTACTTAAACCAGCCAGCACTACCACACAGGAAACCCAGGTTCAATTCCCAGATATGACAGCTGTCCCTACAGGGCTAGCTGTAAGCTGTGAAAGACAGAGGCCCTGTTTCTCAGATGCACTAGAGCTGCTTTGCATCACTGCACTGATGCACAGAGGCCTGAAAGATGGTGGAGCCAACCGCAGGAGGATCAATCTAGCACAGAGGAATGGTATCAGGGACACAGAATTACCACAATGGAGTCCTGTGCTACCATCCCCTCTCCTGTGCTACCATCCCCTCTCAAGTTACTGGCCTAAACTGCTGTAAATTATGCTCGGGAAGAAAGCCAGTGCACAGCCAGCAATCCATGCCTAGCATTTCAAATACATCCCAGTGGTTAGCACTGTAATTCATAGAGATGCTTTTTCTTAAATTCTATTTAAGACAGAGATCTAAAGTGAACCTACATTGAGAGCTGCTGATTTTCCAATTTACCTATGATTAAAAAATACATTAGCAGGGGACACTGGTGTTTCCATCTGTAGCTGCTCAGGGACCTGCAAGAGAGGAAAAGAAATCTCATAAAGCCTAAAAAAGAGGAGTGAATCCTTACAATAAAATCTCTTAAGTATTTTTGAAGACCAAATCACATATACATTATCACTGAGTCTGGGGCTATCTATATGGATTTTACCTCCTCAACTAGAATTGCACCAGCACTATTTATCTTGCACAAACTATCAGGAAATGAGGAATTATTTAGTGGACTTCATTTTCTTGCTTAGTAATATGGGTGGTGACCTTGCAGCTGCATCCTGCACCGAATCTCATTGGCTTCTCATTGGGGTTCTGCCCGGGCACGCAGCCTTGCTCATGTAGTTTAGTTTAGGTCACATTTTAATTTAGCATCTGAACACAAGATGGTTGAGAAATGGGAAGTGGAGAGAGATTATTAAAAAACAACAACACTGTAGAAGAGAATTCAGTGCCTGTAATCCTTTGGTTTGTTGCCAGCACTCTAACAGTGCTATGAATGTAATAGAACATACAGGCTCCTGGCAAAAACAAACAAACATGCCACTTTCCTAAAGAATTTGCAGATCCAGTATTAGCTGGAGTACAGCTTATATGCATGTACATCTCCTGAGAAGTGGGTTAGGCTTCAGAACCATAAAATAGCGTAGACAAGAAAAGAGTGTCAAAGTGCTGAGAGGTTTCAGAGTAATAGCCATGTTAGTCTGTATCCCCAAAAAGAACAGGAGTACTTGTGGTACCTTAGAGACTAACAAATTTATTGTAGCATAAGCTTTCGTGGGCTACAGCCCACTTCATCGGATGCATAAAATGGAACATATATATATAACCATACAGAGAACATGAAAAGAATGGGCCATTACACAAAGTAAAACTATTTCCCCATGCTTATCCCCACCCCACCCCACACACACATACACACACACACACACAGTTCCTTATATTTCCTTGTCAAGTGCTGGAAATGGGCCATTTTCATTACCACTACAAACACTTATTTTTCTCTCCTGCTGACAACTGATCACTCTCCTTATAATGTGTATGGTAACACCCATTGTTTCATGTGTATATATATCTTCCTTCTGTATTTTCCACTACATGATCCGATGAAGTGAGCTGTAGCCCACGAAAGCTTATGCTACAATAAATTTGTTAGTCTCTAAGGTGCCACAAATACTCCTATTCTTTTCAAAGTGCTGAGAGTAATTGCTAAAATTTTATTGTTCAAAGAAACATCTTAATTATTTCTGTCAATACCAATTTAAGGATGGGACTTCCACTTCTTGTGATTTTTTTTAATGTCTTAGGGGACACTGGAGTCTAAATATAAGCAAAATACTCATCACTGATGAAAGAAAGAAAGAAAGAAAGAAAGAAAGAAAGAAAGAAAGAAAGAAAGAAAGAAAGAAAGAAAGAAAGAAAGAGAGTTTAACATAGATTATTACACTTTTAAGAGTGGGTCTGCCTCTGGAAGGAACATTCTTCACTAGGTAAATTGTGACCAAAATAGATTATTCCTCCAAATCATCAATGAATTGTACCTTAGTTGATATTAGATAACTAAGACAGTTTATAGCTGGGCAGAGGAATTCTGTTTGAGTCAGAGTCTCCTATTTGGTTTATCATAGATAACCTATATATGGGCAGACATAAGTGGTCTTATTAACTAAGTCCTATGAAAGGGAAACAAGTATTTAATTCAGTTACTTAAAAGAAACCATTCAAGAATTAAATTAGCAATGTTTCTTATAGGTCCACCACTCAAGGAGTGGTCCTGAGGCAGGCAAATTAATGAAAATTAAGAATCTTCAATTTCACTTTAAATCCCATTACAACTGTTTTGATCAAGGTTATCTTATGTTTCCCCTCCAAAAGGGCATAGTCCAACCATTTCAGTGTTTGCATGAGAAGTTGTTACTTCCTCAAATTATGTCTTTTCAATATCCCATTAAAATAATTTCAAGAACAATTTTAATCTACTCAATTGGCAATGCTTTTGGAAACTATAAAAACTGTTTTCCAAACTTTTCCAAAATAGGCATTCATCCATCAATTCTCTCTCACTTTAGCTAATCCAGCCTGGAGTTGAGACTCCTCAATACTTTTGTTCTAAGCTTACTCCATTCTGAAGTTGTGCAAGGAGACTGTTAGCCCCAAAAATTAAGTTTTAGAATGGAATCTTTTACTAAACATTATGCACTACAAAATAAGACTTCACCACTTCCCCTATTGTCTACAATCAAAAACAATGTAGTATTGTACCAGTGCATGCAAGAATGTAAAAGTGACATTAATTAGTAACTGACTATATACCAACCTTTGAAAACTGTTTTGAAAATATCAGCACAGGCACACCATCTGGTCCACCACCTTTTGATGTGATTTTGAATTGGGGGACTGGGGGGGGGAGCGCAGATATTTGACTTGCTAGTCAACAGAATACTACTCCCAAGCGAGCAGAATTTTGTAAACCTGGAATACTTTGATTTACATTGGTCAATTTTAGAGATATACAAGATGCAAGCAAACTGCAGATGTAGAAAAAATGAAATCTTAAAAACTATAATAATCCAAGGTGTTTAACGTATAGGTATATTACATGTTACCTCAGTAGCTGTCAAAATAAAACCATAATAGGACTTCGTACAAACTCTGCCGTCACTTAATTGAAATTCAGTCTATTCGAACAACATTGTTTCATATCAACTGACTTCATTTGTGCTTGCTGAGGGATTTGGTGGACTATAAAAATGACTTTTATAGTAATGAAATATTCTGTAATACTGCCACCCAGTGGCCAAATACAATTAGTAAATGTGTATCTTCAAAAACCTTCTAAGTACTTATACTTCAATTTTTATTCATGATACATTGCATGTCACATTCAGCTGTAGAATGGGGAATATGGATCTTGGGTCTGTTGCACAAAATGCATATTAAATGTCAGGACTACTCTGTTAGCAGAGGACAGTTCTGCTATAAGATATTGCAAAATGTTTCCATTTAAATAAATTGTTCGCAATTCTTTTGCAGAAATGAAAAACAATCAGCAGTTACCTAAAAACACAAACTTTTGGGGATAAAACTTATTATTTGGCTCAAAAATATCTTACTAGTATTTTTTTTTTTTACTGTTTCAGTTCTCAACTAAATATAGTTTTTCATTTATTCATTATCTCATTTTCTGAATTTAAAAAAAGTTAATATTGCAACACAAAACAATGCCAAATGAAAAATAACCAAAAATATTTGAACTGATCATGTAGAATGTTAACATGTTTTGTATGTCCTGTATTTACACAGTAAAAAAATCACAAAGGATATTGTAACTTTACACAATGTTATAATATAGATAAGACAAGTTCTCTAACCCAAATAGATTACAAAGCTAGATAAGCAGCCTGTGACATAGACAATATTTCAGGAGTCTGTTGTATCTAGCTGTTTTCTTATGTCTTAAACTTTGGTCTTTGGGACAAGGATCATCTTTGTGTGTCTATGTGCCATTGTGCTAAGCAACGTGTACAATCAGGCCTCCAAGGTGCTACCACAATATCAATAATAATGAAAAAAGCAACAACAGAGTATTACTTGGAAGATACTGTAAAGGCGGGATTTAAGGAGGAAAGAAAGGGCACTCAGCATAGGACACTGAAACAGATCAACACAAAAGGCAACAGAACAGTTTTTTAAAGAAGTGCAAACAGATTAATTTAATACATATAGGAGGCAGCACTGCCTAGGAGTGTTGGACTTCGGTGTTCTAGTCCTTGTTCTGTCACTTGCTTTACATACGGTTTTCAATTTTGCCATCTACAAGGGGAGGATACCTGCCTACCTCTCAGGGGTAAAAGGACTTAACATCTATGAAGCCCTTTGAGAGGTTCAGATGCAAGGTGCTACAGAACTGCAAGAAATAGCATTTATGCCAAGTCTTGCAGCAGTGGAGGAAGATAGTACACTGAGAAGTGGAGTATGTGTATGGTTAGCTATCGGACTTGTGATGAATTATAAATGTTATTTTAAGTTCTCCTTACAGTAAGTTATCTTTGTATTGTTGTTATATTGCTATACCCTTACAGAGAATAAACTTAACTGGAGCTAATGATTTTAAAGGAATTCCTGTATTTCACATCCATTAGCAAGCAATTCCTAAATATGTAACTCATGGCTGTTTGGCAGAAAAACTGCTGTTTTATTTAAAACATTTTTAAAAAAAGAGAGGCAAATGTACTTTTCTATATTAAATACACCAAAATTCCCTTTGAAAAACTGTATTTATAGTTCCTTATACACAGTTTCATTTTGAAATTATTAAAAAACATCCAGTGCATTTGCTGTCTTCAAAACCAAAAGAAAGTACTTCAAAAAACAGTGAGTCCATACAACTATTTACACATATGGAAAATGAGTTCACATCTTAGAGTTTTACGTTCTCGGTGGTCGATTCATTAGTAGGAGGAGGTTCAACGATCAGCCTTGGTTCAATCAGTGCACCCCAGCTTTCAGTTATCTGAAACAAACGTATAATATTTAGCATGGAGAGAAACAGAGGAGATTTTCTTTTATTGTCTATATTTGTGCTAAGAAGGTACATATCAGCTGTGCATCCATACAAGAACATTACTAAACAAGAACTACTGTATAGTACAAAGATCTGTATGGTGAATCCCTACTCTGCTTTTCTGTTTTCCCAATACACACAGAATTCCACTGACATCAGCAAAGATCCACACATGTAGAGAGAGTAAAATACCAGATGAATAGACAAACTTGTAAAAACTGAAATATGCTAGACATAATATTGAATTCTGTTACATTAAGAAAAAAAGTCTTCAAAAAATTTTGTTCAGCGAATTGTGTATATACATCTATACACCTACGTAGCTATTAAATGAGGTATAATGTTGAAGTAATGATTGCTATAATATAAATCTACACCAATCACTATAAAGAAGCAATTATTTCTTTTTGTTTTCGCTCATTTTCATTGAGACATATTGACAAATAGAAATCTCATTAAAACAGGTAAGTTCCTTGCTGCAATGAACAGTCACATACAACTGATACTATTGCAACTATGCATAGCACAAAGCCAAGCAGTTTAAAGAATATTAACACACCTTCGTATCCTGAGAAACAGCATATTCTATCACTTCAGCTCCATCTGCAGACTCGTACACCAGATCAAACTTTCCTGGCTCTTTCACCACTTAAACAAGAAAAAAAACGTGATTTCCAGTTAGTTTTATATAAATGTAAATGTAAACATTATTTGTATAATATTTAAAAAGCTAGTCGAGTTCATTTATTTAATCAGCAATACACATTACAACAAACACTGTTACAATCATTCACTCCCCAGTGGTTCAATGAAGCAGTTGAGCAGTAATGACCATACACTACTCTGTGTTTATACTACACTGTATCACACTAGACAGTATCAACTCATTAATTTGTTTGCGGTAGGGACCCATTTGTCACTATTCAATTATACAGTGCATATAACTGGTATATATGTATCAGAGATAGGTGACCTAGTTCAACCCCTTCCAAATTACAATACAGGTATCTAGTTAAGACCACACAGTAAAATCCAGTAAAAAGTCAACATTTGCCAACTCAATCACAAATCTCTCCTGATTTAAGTAGAAGGAAAAACTATGTCAAACTCAGATGTGTGGCAGCTGTTGATAAATGCTGGTTGTTAAATGGCAACCGCTACTTGCATTCATAATTTCAATCAAGTATTTGAGATGCACTCCATTACTTTGTAAGGACTTAGTCCTACACCAGATAAAGTCAATGGCAAAACTATTGACTTCAAAGGACTCAGCCCTAAAATTTCTTCCATTCACAAGCACGTCTATTCCATTTATTTTCATTTAACCATTTTAATCTTTCGGATGATACAGTGCAGTTCCAATGGGACATTGTTCACTTTCTAGCTGTGAATAGTACAACTCAAAGTGAACTTTGTATGCATGATGCCACACCTGACAAGTCATTCGAGTATCCAAACCTGCTTGGCAATATGTACAACCAACTTCAAGACAGCAAGCAAGTGCCATGGATTTTCTGTATTTAACATACTATTTTAATCTGTGGGAAATGTTATGATGTTTGAGGTAATGCTGAAAAAATGTGTCTGAAAAATTGTAATATATTGTCTTACAGATGTTTACCACTGCAGCAGAAATGACTTTAGATATTTACATACTGACTTCTGGAGTTACATATACTTGCCTGCTGAAGATGAAAGAATCTCAAGCTCTAGCTGTTTGTTATCAGCATTCCAACTGATTATTTTTCCCTCCTTAAAAAAACAACAAAAATGGTCCTATGGTGAAGCATAGCAAATTTGACAAGTATTTCATACAAGGATATGCTTGAACACAGCCAAAGCACATATTTCTATTTGATAAAGTCTTTTGTCCAGTTCTGAAAAATCTGTTAAAGTATTAAACAATTAACTTTAAAAAGTTTTAAATGAACTGAAATTAGTAATGCCAATAACCCCAAATCTTTTATTGCTACATTAATCCACAGTGACTGTGGCAATCAGTCAGCTATAAATCAAGTTCTTTGAAACTGCTACAAAGGTATGTTTTTAATAATTCCATTAAATGTCTTGACAACTTCAAACAAATGTGCCAAGTCTTTCAATGTTCTTTTGCATCCAAAAGCTTGGAATTTTTCCTCACATTTTAAATTATTTGCTCTTAAATCAGCAGTATTGTTTGTATGTGTTTTTCTATTGACAACACTTTAATATTTTGCATAGTTTTGTATTTTGTAATTATTTTTTATTTATATTGGCAATAGTCTGCCTAGTAACATGAGAAGTGGGGGGGAATATACAATGCACAGAATTATAAAATATCTAAGACTCCCCCAAAACCTTGTCTTACCCACTATAGTATTATACATACATTTTTTGAAAAAATACCTTGTAGTCAGATACTTCAGGAGTGTAATTTTCAGTTAATTCCAAAAGCTGTTAAAAGAAAAATATAAATCATTAAAAGACATGACAATTTTTTATCTCCTGCTGACCCACTTACTATCCAGCCTGGGCCCTATCATTGAGGTGAAGTGCATAAGAGCTGTGCATTCTGCTCCTAGACCGTAATGCTTGCCCCAGCTAGTATTCCATGACTGATTGCTGCAGTGGCTTTCCATTCAGCTTGGACTTCAAGAAGAGATCACTGTGACTCCAGTTTCCTCAGTACCAGTGATTGTTTTCTTTATTTTTGATTTTGGAAATGAAGTAGCATTATTTTTATAGCAAATTTTGCAATGATGTCACAGAAACACCATATAGAGAGAAATAGTAACTTAAGAGGATTTTCATAGTGACTTCATTTTTGTGTATGTGAAGCACGTCTCTCTGGGGTGGTCTTTAAGGAGTTGTTTGTATCACGACAGCTTTTCCAAGGAAAAGAGAGGCGTTCTGGGAAGGTTCAAAGTCAGCTTGATTAACTGAGGCTTGACTCAGGTGGTCTGAGTGAAGGATCTATTATACAGATTTGTCTACGAATTCCTACTAAAATTGAGGTGGAGATGGAGAGTATGACATTTCTTTGTTTATGTTGTCATTCTATTAAGTTAAAACAAAATAAACTTAAATGCACTAGTTCAAACGCTTTCTAAAATAGAGGCATCAATTGATTCCCTTCAAGTTGTGTCTTTAGAGTAAGACAATTTGAAAATATATGCACAATCAAAAGTGTAGCAGGTGCTTTTATTCAAGAAAATACTTGGTTAGAGAGATTAATGAATAATTTTAGAGCTACTAGCAAATACAAGGCATATCACAAGGCTTAGAGGGCTTTGAACCAGTCAGAGTTCCAGATTTCTTATAAAAAGATTTAGACAAAAATGTCATTCACCGATAAAGGTGAAAAAGGGTTCTTTGGATACCCAGTTCTTATGCTAATGGTTGAAGGCCTAGCTTTATAGTTCATCTGGAAAGGTTGTGATGTCAATCCTCCTGGGACCCATTTTTCCTCATCTAACTTACAAGATGGGGGAACCAAGGTTAACTGCATATCAGGATAAATGCAAACATATTGTCTGATACTTCTAGAGCAACAGTCACTAAATAATGCAAGTTTGAACACTGCAAAATTTTTGGATGTCACAGCTAAAGTAGCTAAAGTAATACATTGCAAAATTTATTATACAGGTACATCTGAAAGAGATCTGAGCCATATGACTAACACTATATATTTTAGGATTTCCTTACCTTAAAGGCAATTTTCCCCCCTACTTGTGGAGGGGCAGCTAATAGAGGTAGTACACTATAGTCCTTCTTTGGAACTTCCACTGGATTCTGTAAAATAAACATTAAACTTATTGATTCAATTACTTAACAAAAGCAAATAAGCAATATTAATGCTGTATGAAAAAACTCTGAGAACATCCATCACACAAACCAGCATCCAACCCAAAAGGTAGAGCACAAGCTATGTGTATAATATAAAACAACAGTATTTTACAAACACTTGTTCAGGATGTGAGTTAGCTGTCCTTAACCATACGAACAGTACAGTTGTATTCTTTACATTGGTCTTATTCTTATCTTTTTTGTTTTGTTTTTACAATTTATGCTCATTTGATGTGAGAGGCAGTGTTCCCTGGTGGATAGAGCACTCAGTTGGGACTCACAAGACCTGGGTTCAATTCCCAGTTCTGGCACTGGCCTGTTGGGTGACCTTGGGCAAATCACTTCTCTTCTCTGTGCTTCAATTTCCTATCTGTAAAATGGGCATAATGATATCGACCTTCTTTGTTAAGTGCTTTGAGATCTACTGTTGAAAAGCACGATATAAGAGCTAGTGGTATTACTGTGTTTTTGTATATTCAATTACTAACATTTTAGTAAGAAAACTATAAATTAAAAAAAAAAATCTTTAAAGAAATGTGTTATAAGGACATAAATAGTCACTCACCTGGATAACAACTGAAGTGTTTTTTGCTGCTTCATTTAACTGCTGCTGTTTCTGGCTTTCACTGCTGTAGTTGAAAAAGACACTATTGCTTTCTCCTCGGCTTCGGCCCCGGCCCCGGCCTCGGATCATCCCACGACACCCACGGCCCCTATGTCCTCTCCAGAAGAAGTTATCCTCTCCTCTTCCAAGTCCCCTTCCAAAACTGCTAGGGTTTACAGCTGGTCCTTGATTGCTAGTTGGCAACTGTTTATCACCATTTTTTACTAAGGATTTATTGAAGCCAACATTTGCTATGGGCTTTTTAATAACAAATGTCTCTGAATCTGAACAATCAGACTTTGAAGAGGAGGTCTTTGCCTTGGGGGACTTTGACATAATGTTCACAATTGGTGGATTTTTAGGCAGCAAATTTCTCTTTGAGTTACTGCTTTGCTCCTCCTCCATACTAGAGTCAGAATCTGAACTCGAGGACTGGGGTTTAGCTTTTTTACTAATTGCAGTCTTAGGGGAATTTTCATCTTTAGACTTTGCAGTAACTTTACTAGCAGCAACAGCTTTTATAGCAGAATTTGCAGCAAGTTGGGCTTTGTCTCTGTGTAGGGTTGCTGCCACAGATTTATGTGAGGATTTATTTTGTTTCATATCCATTTCACTGTCAGATGATGTGCTGGAGGAATCACAATCTGAAATTCCCCCTCTCTTTTTGCTGGACTGTGCTGCAATGTTTTTTACTGTGCTGCTTTTACTAGGACTCAGAAGGAAACTGTTGTTGGCCTTTTCTAAAACAGTCTTTCCTTTAACTGCCCTTGTCTTTCTCTGCTTAGCATCCTTTCTTTCTGTCTCCAGCTCTTTCTCCCCCTCTGACTTTTTTTTAAGCTTTTTGGACTCATCAAGACCACTGCCATCCTTACCTCCTGAGATACCATTTCTTCCATTCACTTCTTCTTTTCTTTTTCTTTTCTTGGACTTTTTCCAAGAGTCTTGAACATTTACAGAGTCCTCTTCCTTATAAGAAAGATGTTCAGAGTTCTGTTTCTTCTTCTTCTTGTTCCTTCTGTGTCTGTCATCTTCACTTTTAGACTCCCCCTCTTCATCCAACTTTTGCCTGTGCCTTTTTCTCTCTTTTCTTGATGAATAAGTGATACCGTTACCCGTCTCATCACAACTATCTGCAACTACCTCTTCCAATTTAACTCTGTGAAAAAGACAAAGAGAAACAAGTGTTCAGCATAACTAGCAAATTAATATTCCTTTCTACATGTTGAGTTTGAAATAGTTATTAGATTATTGTCTTTTAGAAATAAGGATGTCACAGCTATTCACTTAGCAGCTAAGGAATATTAACTTAGTAGATGAGGAGATGCACCTATAAATCTCCCAACAAATTATGCCACCGACTAAACTAGCTGCCATCAAACAGCCTAAAATCCCCATATGCTCACTTGGGGGGGGGACGGGGGGGGACGGAAGGTGCGCACACACTGCAACATGTCCCTGTTGCTTGAGGGGACCACATGCCAGTGCAGATGCCATGGAGCAGGGGAGCTCAGTGGGAAGTCTGCAGGGAACATGGGCTGCACTTTCCTCCAGTACCTGAGAAGCCTTGTCTTGCACCCCAGATTTCCTCTAGCCACACTTGTCAAACTTTAGGTGTTTGGTCTGAGACACAGACTGTAGTAGGAAGAGAGCCCTGAGACATAAGCCCTTGTATCAAAGGCCTGGTATGAGGCAAAACCTGCTCACAAAATCTGGCAAAAACAGGGCTGATATTGCAGAAATACACATTCCTAAGAAGTGCTAGTCACAAAGTACTCACGCAAACACATCTTGATATCAAGTAGTACCAGAACATCCCGATATCAAGAATGCTACAAAAACATTCCCCAAGGATAAGAGGAACACACTGACCCCTCCTAAAAGATAAGGTCAGGAAGACAGTACGTAATAAAAATGTTTTGATCGAACCAATGTGTACAAGGTGATGTGTGATAACGTGTACAAGGTGATGTGTGCTAGTCATGTCAGGGGGCAGTAACTATGTCAAATGGGCAGTACTAACTTATTTGTATCAGAATATAAAAATGTATCTCAAAGGAAGTTCACTGAGCTGGTCCATTGTTACAGACATACATGTATTAGTGGTCCGATAGAGTCTGCAGAATACTAGTGCCGTGCTTCGTCAACAATAAACCTGGCAGGGTGCTTTCGTCCCTTAACAAATCTTGTGGTCATTGGGCAGTTCGCGCAAGGTTTGTCATGCCAGCTGTCTACACAGGGCTGGGGCGGCACACAGAGAGAACACACACACACAGCCAAACATCTGTCAACATCTAACCACACCGGCTTTGTGGGACACTGCAGGCCTGCCTCCAAAATCTCAAGCTTTAAGGGTATGTCCAGGCAACAATAAAGATGCTTTTCAAGAGAGAGTTGAATCTAGGCTACAATATGACCGGCTGATATGATTTTAAAAGTATTAAAAGGTGTCTGCACAAGGGGAAGAGGGTGTTCCAAATCCTGGTAGCTATTTTCAGGAACAGGTTTTCCCATCCGCTAGGCAAGAGCGGAGCGGGGCAGCCATGAAAGTAGGGTTGCCAACCCTCCAGGATTGGCCTGGAATCTCTGGGAATTAAAGATTAATCTTGAATTAAAGATTATGTCAGGTGATGAAATCTCCAGGAATACATCCAACCAAAATTGGCTACATGAAAGCAACGCTGCAGAGAACGGAGGAGGTGCAGAGAGACGACTCCTGGTTGGGCTCACGGCAAAGCAGAGATTTGAGCCTCAAGGCCCACGCTCCTCCAGCCACCCGGGGAACAGCCGAGTTTCCTAATAATAATTAAAAAAAACCAACCCTCTCCTAGGGCTCCATTTTTTTGTCCCAGACTAAAGCACCACTTTGGGCCAAGGCAGCCTAGGCAGAAACATCAGGGGCGTCAATCTCCCACGGGGGCAACTGAACCGTGGCCAGAAGTGCCCCCCCCCCAAGATTCGCTGCTTCCCCCCGCCCCCCTCGGTGCCTGAGGGAGTCTCGCGCTTCCTCCCTCCCTCCCTCCCTCCCCCCCTCCGAGGGAGTCTCGCGCTTCCTCCCCCCACCCCACCCCACCTGAAGGAGTCTCGCGCTTCCTCCCCCCACCCCACCTGAGGGAGTCGTTGTCCCGCACCAGCCGCGCGCTCTCGGTCGGTGGCAGCAGCGCCCCGTCCAGGAAGAGGCGGAGCTGAGCCCGGCGGCTGAAGCCGAACTTTTCCCGGATTAGGCTGATGAGGTCGGTGACCAGGCGCACTTGGCTGGGCTCCAGCAGCAGCCAGCACAGCGAACAGCCCGGGCTCCCCGGTGGCGGGTAGTCGAAGAGCAGCCGAAGCCGCACGGGGCCCCCTCCGCCGGCGGCCGCCATCTTGGACAAGGAGGCCGCAGAGGGGAGGGAGGCTACGGTGCCCCACGCGGCACAAGAGAGGCATCACTCAGCAGCTTCGGGTTGCGGACGCCACCTGCCGGCAGCAGCGGCGAACTACAGTCAGAGAACAGTGCATGCTGCAGCAGGGAATGACTGGATTGTCAATCACTCGATCACAGTCGTGTTCATATTGATCACCAATGTAATTTATGCCATCATGTGCCAGCAATGCCCCTCTGCCATGTACATTGGCCAAACCGGACAGTCTCTTCGCAAAAGAATAAACGGACACAAATCTGACATCAGGAATCATAACATTCAAAAACCAGTAGGAGAACACTTCAACCTCCCTAATCACGCAGTGACAGACGTTAAGGCAGTAGCAGCGCCAGCTCTTCCGGCGCCCTAGGCGGCGGAAGGTCCCGCCCCCAAAATGCCACCCCCAACAGCAGCGGCAGAAGGTCCCGCCCCCAAATTTCCACGGTCGGCCAGGGCGCCGGCGCCCCCAAAATAGCAGTGACCTAGGCGACCGCCTAGGTCGCCTAATGGGTTGCGCCGGCCCTGCGTTAAGGTGGCAATTTTACAACAGAAAAGCTTCAAAAACAGACTCCAACGAGAAGCTGCTGAACTTGAATTAATATGCAAACTAGATACCATTAACTTAGGTTTGAACAGAGACTGGGAATGGCTCAGTCCTTACACTAATTGAATCTATTTCCCCATGTTGAAATAGCCTCACACTTTCGTGTCAACTGTCCGAAATGGGCCAATTGATTATCACTTCAAAAGTTTTTCTCCCCTGCTGTTAATAGCTTCTCTTAATTAATTAGCCTCTTACAGTTGGTATGGCTACTTCCACCTTCTCATGTTCTCTGTATGTATAAATATCTTCTTACTGTATGTTCCATTCTATGCATCCGAAGAAGTGGCCTGTAGCCCACGAAAGCTTATGCTCAAATAAATTTGTTAGTCTCTAAGGTGCCACAAGTACTCCTGTTCTTTTTGCTGATACAGACTAACACGGCTGCTACTCTGAAACCAGTAATTATTGTGAGTGTTATCGACTTTGGTTTTATCGTATTATTTATTTTTGACGACTGTGGAGCTCAGCGCAGGATCAGGGCCCATATTTCCAATATTGTTCCCTATTTCCTCTTTTTCATAGTGACATTCATGAGAATTTGGGAACCGAGGAGCTGTGTGGCTCGAAAGCTTGTCTCTCTCCTCAATAGGGTGACCAGATGTCCCAATTTTATAGGGACAGTCCATATTTTGGGGTCTTTTTCTTATATAGGCTCCTGTTACCCCCCACCCCTGTCCCGATTTTTCACATTTCCTGTCTGGTCACCCACTCCTCAACAGTAGTTGGTCCAATAAAAGATATTACCTCACCCACCTTGGCACAGAGAGGAGTGTCTGTTTTAGACCCTGATCCTGCAGCTGGCTATGCATGGGCATTAGACTATGGCTGGGTGGAGCCAGATGCGGGATCAAAGCTTTAATTATCATTTAAACTCTCTGTCCCCCCCGATCCCTCCAACACACCCCATGTAAAGTTAATCATGTAAAACAATTCTGCTCTTATGTTCTTAGGAGAAGAACTGATATTAACATCTTAAGTCCATGATATTGAGGTCAGATTTACAGGGTAGAGCCCTATGAATATGTGGAATCTCATTAATGTAAGTGGGATTACTCACATCAGAAAAATTACTCTTGTACATAAATGTTTTTGGATTGGGTCTGCAAGATAGGAGCAAGGAGTTCTTATAGAAAGTGTCAAACCTGAATACCATGAAATGAGAAGCTGAGATGTGTGGGCATTAAAAGAGAGAGAGAGAGAGAGAGAGAGAAGGAGGGAGAAATATTTTCTTCGGATTATGTCTCCAGGAAGAATGAATTTGGAAAACCTAAATCACTAGAGAAGTTGTGGAAACAATGATTGTACATCCTTTTAGCACACACAAATCACTCGCTGATTTTATACACAATTCCTTTCCTCATCTCACAGGCTGGATTTAGCATCCAGCATCAGAAAAACCAGTAGTTCTCATGTAGACAAGCCCAATAAACCCTGTAGCATAACATAGGAAAATCAGCCAGTTTGGCAAGCCAGCTAAATCTAGCAGCACAGATAGAACCAAGTGTACTGGCATCTTGACTGCAGCACAGATATCTGCTGCATTTACCATGCAGGGGAGGAGAGAGGGCGCCCTGGGGTAGTAACCACTCCCTTTATAACAGAGAGCCAGCACTTCCCTTTTCACTACGCAGCTGACTAGAGACCCAAGTCATATGATTTTCAGTCAGGAAACTCCCCAGTTGCTGCAGAGATGGAGCTGCTGCTTAGACAACATGTTATCCCGCTGCTTTTCCTGCTGACTTTGGGTTCAGGTATGTTTGGTAGGGGGCTGAGTGTATGAGGGATGCATGTTTAACTAGATCCATGAGGAGTTATTGAAGCTAGGGGTGATGGACATTACTCACAAGCACCTTTCTCTTACAACTTGCTCTAAACTGACTGTTTTATGGCTTGTTTCAGAGTAGCAGCCGTGTTAGTCTGTATCAGCAAAAAGAACAGGAGTACTTGTGGCACCTTAGAGACTAACAAATTTATTTGAGCATAAGCTTTCGTGGGCTACAGCCCACTTCTTCGGATGCATAGAATGGAACATATGGCTTGTTGAACTTTCAGGCATTTATTGTTAGGTGAACACTAAGGAATGAATGATGCCTCCTTTTACCCTGCATAGCCACCCCCCAGATATTTTTTGTGCTAGGCCCTGGCAGAAGCATCTAAATCCAGATGTGCTGAGAGTTTTGTGCAGAGCTTTCAAAGCCTGATCCTTTTTAAGGGGGTCTGTTCCAGTTTCACACTGTTTTAAGCTTTGCCTAGCCTGTGACATTAATTATGTAATCCCTTTCTTGGAACACTCTGGCTGTTCCTTTAGTCTTTCGCAGTGGAAAAAGTTCCCAAGTGTGTTCAGGGTCAGGCCCTAAGCATATGTAAGTACATGTGAGTAGCCCTACTGAAATCAATGGCAAGTATTTGCATGAGTCAGGGATCTGATCCAATGTCCTAGAACGTACATGTAAATCTGCCGTGGGAGTATTCTGCACTCCTCCCATCTGCTGGAGTAGCTCTTTCTTTTTACTCCCATAAAAGTAGCCTTGCATTACTGAAGTGGTAGACAGGCAGTCTCTTATTTATGTGGTATGCATAAGAATTGCTCTCTGAGGCCCTGATCCTTCTATAAGGAACATGTGGAGCCCCATTGACTTTAATAGACTTTAATAGAACTCTGCATGAGTCAGTCTGCACAACCTCAGGATTGTAGGTTTGGGGATCAAGTTTGAAAATCGGGTGTCCAAAAATTTTTGGTTGGAGGTGGTGCTTTAATTTGAATGTGATGTGCCTCTCTCTAATTTAGAGCTCTGTGCTGTGCACCCTTAAGCTATAGTGTCAGTCTTTATTATGTGGCTGACTTTTTTCCTGGAGAAAAAGGTCCACTTCCCCCACCTGAACAGCAGGAACCTAGTGTGGGATGGGTTAAAGATGCCAGCTTGTTACACAGAACAGGATTTAGATGGAATCTAACACTCTAAACTCTGCTGATTCTCTCACCCTCTCTGGTCTCCCAGGACAAGTGAAGATAAGTCTCTGTTGTGTAACTTTTCTCAGATAAAACATTAAGCTGATGACTAAGAATAATGTAACTGAGACGTTTTGGAGCTTACTGTCAGGGCTATTGATAAGATATAAGTGGGGAGACATTGTTTGTCTTATGTGGATAATTGTCTATGCATATGATCTATTAGCCTAAGTTTTAGATGAGGGGTCGTACAATTGATGATCTTGCTGGACCTCTAGGGTTCTTGAAATAACTAAATAAATTGAAAACACAAAAAGGAAAAATAGTTAACAAGCTGAAAAAACAATATTCCTTGTTCAAATTGCACCTCTCTGATTTACTGCAAGCTATTGTATAATGCAACATTTAGGGGGTTATAAGGACTTGTAAAAATTAGGCTGCCTCTCTGCACTTCAGCTTTTAAACTGCTTTCAAGCCCAGCTTCAGGATTTTTCCTGAAGTTAGAAAAATAACTTCAAGACACACCTATGTTGACCATTGTAAGCAACTGCCCAGTTAACTCCTAATAACTGATTTAAAGTTAGAAGCACACTTCTACAGGGAAATTTATGTGCTTTAATTGCAAATATTTTAGTTTAGTTGAGGCTGACTTTCCTTCCTACCACAAGATTCTTGTGGCCTGGCCATTTTGGTACTAGGTAATGGAGTATTCCCTGGAGTGAAGCTGCCTGAAAATTAAGGCCCCTATCCTACAGTTGGACCTGGATCCTATGCAGACCCTTGCACCCATTTCAATGGGGCTCCCCATAGGCACATGGTCTGCTGTTCTGGATCCAATTGTATTATCAGGGCCATAGGTCTTTAGAGCTTGATACCAAACTCTCTCTTGGAGGACATTGCTTGATTGGACAGCAGAGACTTTTTCTTCAGTATTAGGCAAACACATTGTTGCACATCAAAGCAGATAGCATTTTTAGGTGATGTTAATAGTCCCAAATAGCTTGTCAACTAATGACACAGACTAAGGCAGAGGACCGGTCGAGGATGCTATCCTTATTTTTGAAACCATGACATGATGTGAACTGATGAGCTGAAGTCCAATTTGGCAGTAAGAATGAATATGGATTCTTGATGCTACAAAGTATCAAGAAAAATATCAGAGTCCTGTCAGATCTAAAGAGAACATGGCTAAACCAATTCTGTTTATAATATCATTCTACATGAGTAACCCTTCCTCTACTTGCAGTGTTTTCAAAACATTCTGATAATGCTGCTAGCAAATTGTAGGCTCGTTCAAGGCCATTAATGCTGCTGCTCCTGAAGTCCAAGTGAACCAGCGCCCATTCAGAATAAGCAAGCACTTTAATGTGCTGTTGCACAGATGTGGAGCAGTTCTTAACCCAAATTTCTAACAAAATAGATGGAATCATTCCAGTACCATGCTCTAGGTCATCTTTACTGACCATCCTGCTTCTCAGTTACTGGACATTCCACATTGTTCTAGTGACTATCTTGTGATAAAGAAGACTAGGGAGGGGATTAAGCTTTAAAGATCTGCTCTCTACAATGCATCTGCATCATTCACCATAGTAGATTACGCCCATTGAAGTTAATATGAATCTTCAGCTGCCTTCACTGGGCTTTGGATCAGGCCCTAATGATGACTTTTCTTAGGGCCCTAAACTTACAATACTATAATATAATACAATACTATAATTAATAACATGATTTGATCTTGCCTGTAAGACTGGGACCAAACTGTTATACCCTGAGGCTGAAATCTTGGCCCCATTACAGTCAATGGAAGACTTGACATTGTCTTCAATGGCACCAGTATTTCAGCCCGGCTCTTTGCAAGTACTTAACGGCATGTCTGGTCTAGAAAATGTATTCCAGCATTTGGACAGCTGCACTGGTGGTAGCGATAATGGAAGGCCCCAATCCTGCTAACACTTAAGTACATGCATAACTTCATTCCTGTGGGTAGACCTGACGAAGTCAAAGTTATGCAAGTGCTTAAATATTTGCAGGATTTGGGTGGAAGTCTGAGTGTAGTCAGGGTTCAGGTGTTTTGTTCAGTAGTAAATATTTTTGAATGAGAGTGTTTGTAATTACCACACCCAAAATTAAAACTAATGGGTCTCAGCCAAGTCTCTGTTGGTCAAATGTTTCAAGGCCAAATGTTTCACACTCTAATTTAGGTTTGGCAAGCTGGTCAGTTGACAAATAATGTCAACTGACAGGATATTATTTGATCACCATCAGTTATCCTAACAAGAATGGTCTGATCTACCTTTTTGATTGCATCATGGTACCATTATTTCATTTTTTAGAACTTCATTTCATTGTGTTTCATGTTTTTCTGAGTTAAAATAACTCAGTTAAGAACTTACTTTTTGTAGTTAGATAGATACTTATGCCTAAGGCCTAGCCTACTGCAGACCATAAAGTCTTTCTTTTTATTGTTAATGTTTTAATAAATTAGTTCTGTAAAATATTTGACAATTTTGACATGATTTGACAATACTTGACCTGTCGTTGACCAATTATTTTTGGACTGGTCAAATGCCCACTCTACTCGACTGAATCAGATACCCCTTTTCTTTAGGTGCAGTTATAAAGCAATCAAAAGAACAGAAAGAAGCATGGGGGTATGTAACAGTCAGAAGCAATGCACACATATTCTGGTGGCTCTACTATGCAAATAACTCTGCCAAAAATTTCACGGAATTACCTCTCATTATGTGGCTTCAGGTAAGATATTGTGAAAGACATTTTAAAAGGAATCTTGATTTCTGCACCATTCAGCATACTGATCTGCCATGATACGCTAGCTACACAGAAATAAGATTCTGAGCTATGACTTATTCTCTGAGTCCTGTCTGAACTAGGTTTCCAGGTTAGAAAAGAATACTGAAAATGTTAAAAATCAATTATATAAATTAATGGGACACCTCACCTGGAATATGTGTTTAGTTCTGATCACCNTATTTCATTTTTTAGAACTTCATTTCATTGTGTTTCATGTTTTTCTGAGTTAAAATAACTCAGTTAAGAACTTACTTTTTGTAGTTAGATAGATACTTATGCCTAAGGCCTAGCCTACTGCAGACCATAAAGTCTTTCTTTTTATTGTTAATGTTTTAATAAATTAGTTCTGTAAAATATTTGACAATTTTGACATGATTTGACAATACTTGACCTGTCGTTGACCAATTATTTTTGGACTGGTCAAATGCCCACTCTACTCGACTGAATCAGATACCCCTTTTCTTTAGGTGCAGTTATAAAGCAATCAAAAGAACAGAAAGAAGCATGGGGGTATGTAACAGTCAGAAGCAATGCACACATGTTCTGGTGGCTCTACTATGCAAATAACTCTGCCAAAAATTTCACGGAATTACCTCTCATTATGTGGCTTCAGGTAAGATATTGTGAAAGACATTTTAAAAGGAATCTTGATTTCTGCACCATTAAGCATACTGATCTGCCATGATACGCTAGCTACACAGAAATAAGATTCTGAGCTATGACTTATTCTCTGAGTCCTGTCTGAACTAGGTTTCCAGGTTAGAAAAGAATACTGAAAATGTTAAAAATCAATTATATAAATTAATGGGACACCTCACCTGGAATATGTGTTTAGTTCTGATCACCCTATATCAAGAAGCGTATAGCAGAAACCAAGACAGTTCATTATTCTTTGGATTGTGATTGTACTTAGTGGCCTCAACCCCTTTGTGCTAGGCTCCCTGCGAACACATAACTGAAGGGCAGATCTAACAGTCTGAAGTCAGAGACAATTGGTGAAAATGATTAGAGGCCTAGAAAGATTTCTGTATGGAGAGGGAAAAGATTGGGACTGTTTAGTTTAGAGTGGAGACAAGTGCTATCCAATCAGAGTAGTTCAAGGCAATGGTGTGTGTTTGTGTGTGTGTGTGTATACACACACACATCCTAGACAGTATATTACAGGAGCTAATATTGAATATAATTCACCAGTTGACGCAGGCTTTCACATTCTGGATTAATTCTGCAATGTGTAGTGCACATGCTGCGCACCTGGGGAAAACTGACTATTATGCATGCACCAGCTCAGTAGCTGACTCTTCCATAACCTACTGCACTGAAGTGTGCTCAGCTCTGGATGGGAAGAAAAGCTTCAGAATGGTATCTGCCTAGCATAAAGATAATCAAATGCTTTCACAAATTAGTGATTGAATCTTTTAAATTCCTCTCTCCACAAACAGGGCATATATATAATGAAGGAAGACAGGGGCTCCCTTTGCATTTTAGCATGCAGCGCACAAACTATTCCTGTGTAACTCCAGTGATCTAACTCTATTGGGTTATCTTGATTCTAATTAGCTTTCTTGTTTTGTTTTCCCCCGTAGGGAGGTCCAGGAGCTTCTGGCTGTGGATTTGGGAACTTTGAAGAAATTGGTCCCTTGGATGCAGAACTGAAACCAAGAAATACAACCTGGGTATAGTAGAAAGCTTAAGATTGGTAATCTTAGCTTTTACTCATTGACTTATAGATGAGATCCTTGCTTTCTTAGTCAGGTGATTGACCAGGACAAACATGCCCCAAGCAGTACAGTGTCCATCTTAAATTCAACACTTCCTAAGACCAGAATTTTTCTGTAGTTCTACTTTTGATCCAACAAACACACTTAAAGTGGTATCGAACCATCCTCCTCCACATGTTTGCAATAACTTGCTTATCTTTGAAAACTTTATCCCTAAAATGCTGTAGTTGGGGAAACAGCTGCTAAGAGCAGCTCATTTAAGCATAGGCTTTACCCATTTGATTTGGTGGAGGAAACATGGTTTGGTGAACTTGTCTGTAATACACGTCTGGGACTGGGAAAAGGGGAAATCTGTACATATTAGTAATTGAATGGAGACTTCATACAAATCTCCTTTCTCCTGGTTATATAGCTGCAGGCAGCCAGTGTACTGTTTGTCGATAATCCTGTTGGCACTGGATTCAGTTACACAAACGATAGTAATGCGTTTGCAAAAGATCTCTCCACTGTATCTTCTGATATGCTGGTTCTTCTTAAAGAATTCTTCGGGTTGATGAAAGAATTCCAGGTAAGGAACTCTCATTTTGTTTAATAGCACTAAAAGTGCTGGTTCTAATCAAGCATCAGAGAGGATTAGTAAACAGCTAGACGGAGGAAGATAACAGGCTCTCCAGAAGGTAGCATATGCCACTAGCTGCTGCACATATGAACAGCCATATTGGCTCAGACCAATGGTCCATCTAGCCCAGTATCCTGTCTTCCAATAGTGGCCAATGCCAGGTGCTTCAGAGTGAATGAAAAGAACAGGGCAATCATCGAGTGATCCACCCCCTGTCGTCCACTCCCAGCTTCTGGCAGTCAGAGGCTAGGGACATCCAGAGCAGGGGTTGTATCCCTGACCATCTTGGTTAATGACGATTAATGGATCTATCCTGCATGAACTTACCTAAATTCTTTTATTAACCCAGTCATAGTTTTGGCCTTCACAACATCCCCTGGCAATGAGTTCCATGGGTTGACTGTGCTTTGGGTGAAGTAGTACTTCCTATTGTTTGTTTTAAATCTGCAGGCACAACTCATGTCCTTTTTTCTCCCCAGTTTAAAGGTGACATTGGATGTCTAATTGACATCTATTGCAGCTGCATTTATTTGTGTTGTGTCTTTGGCCCCAATCCTCCATTCAGGCTGGTGGATTCTTGTGCCTGTAGTGAGCCCCACTGAAGACAAAAGCTCTGTGCATACAGCATTGTAGGATCGTAGCCTCTTTAGGTGCAACTCAGAATGAACAAACAAAATATCTAGTGTTTGAGGGATGAACAGGTGCAGTTTGGGTTTTGTGTGGGTGGCGGAGGGTGGGCAAAACGTATATTGCTCTGGGAGCCTAATAGCCTTATGGTATGGTTTCCA
Organism: Platysternon megacephalum; assembly: GCA_003942145.1. Lineage (NCBI taxonomy): Eukaryota > Metazoa > Chordata > Testudines > Platysternidae > Platysternon > Platysternon megacephalum. The sequence continues at coordinate 1,653,177 of QXTE01000277.1, forward strand.
TTTCCAGACTATTCCATTCTACATCTTCTCAGAATCTTATGGAGGAAAAATGGCAGCTGGAATCGCTTTAGAGCTGTATAAGGTAAAGCAGATCCTTCCCTTTGTGAGTGAATAACAGCTTCTTCCTTGGCAGCATGTGTATTTCTCACATCTTAAAAACGGGTCTAATGGTGTATTTGATTTTTGTTTTGTTTTTGAGTAGAAGATTTTTCAATTTTAGAGAGTAAACGTTCTTCATTGTAAATGAGAAAGATCTTAGCTTGACTAAGAAGTGGATAACCAGGAAATGATTACATTGTGCCCCATGTCTCAAGGGTTAAATGGAGCACAGGCAGCCTTGTTGGGGTAGATTTTCAAAGGCACACAGGGCAGTTAGGTGCTCAACTCTCATTGGAAGTCAGTAGGAGTTGGGCACCCAATTCCCACTTGTGCCTTTTGAAAATCTGCCCCATAAATTCTTTAGCCCAGAGTCAGTTGCTTGACTTGGATGATTCAACAAAGCCCTGAATACACCATGTGCCTCTGACAAGTGACAAGGCTCTTGAGGGCTCAAGATCACTGAAAGAAGCAGCTTATTCTCAAAGGCTCAAACTGAATTAGAAATTTCATAAAACTTTGTCAGCTTCCATAACTGGCTTTTATAGATACAGTGTATGTGCAAACCATGTACTCCCTTCCTATCTTCCTTCTGCTGGTGCTGTTGTCTTATCCTATGATAATCATGTCAGGCCATGAAGTTCAAGAATGAATTCAGCGACTCTTACGGAGCCTCCTCTTACCAAGACAAGTGCCAATGATGAATTGATAGTCATTTGGAACATAAATGGACTCTCATCAGATCTCATTTGTCATTGTGTCTTGATGCTAGTTAAAATGAAAGGATTGTTTCCTGTAACACACAGGCACTTCTGCTTATCTTGCATTGTGAAGCCTGTTTCTACCATTTGCTGGTTAAGGAGAAGAACTAGGTAGAAGATCCTTGTTTACCGAAATGTGTTAAAAGCTCTCTTTACGTTATTTTTAAAGGCTATTCACGATGGGAGCATAGAGTGCAATTTTGTTGGGGCTGCTCTCGGAGATTCATGGATTTCTCCTGTAGGTACGTTTATAGGATTTTTGTGAACTTCTCCCTCTCCCCCAAAAGTCCACATCTGTCTAGAATACTGTCTGTGCCTACTTTAAATGGAGCAGATCTCCAGTGAATGCAGGCAATCTAATCAGGGTAAATGTACATTGATGTTCCAAGGAGCTGTAATTAAACCAGCCCCACTCTAGAGGGGTCAAAAATCAAAATGGCCTTAGGACAAAGCTAGTAACAAACTCATGTTCCTTTAGATGGGTGGCAGGGGAGTGTCCCTAAAAGTCACTAAAAAGTCACTAAGGCTTAGCCACGGAAGGATTCACAAGGCTGCAACAGATTTGGCATGCTCCTTGATTTGGTGGTCATTGACTTTGGACATCCAGAAACTGTGAAACTCAAATGTGAGACTGCTTGAGGCCTGATTTCTCAGAAATGCTGAGAACCCACAACTCCACCTGAACCCTGCACCTCTGAACAGCAGGTCAAAAGTGTCTCCAGGTGGGCACCCAATCTCCAGGTGTTCACTCTTGAATAGTTTGGCCTTATGTAATCCAAGCTCATTTTAAAAATGGCAGGTAGGAAAATGCTTATTTTTACCACTAGCCTCTACAGTAGGTAGGGGGCTTTACATCGGGAGGTCTACGTGTTTCTAAATTTCCACCACATCTGGCTTTTAAACTACTGTTTGCATTTTACCACCCATCTCTAAGTTTACCAGTAACATTAGAAGCCACCAGCCACAGCAGTGTGATAGTCAACAAAGCTGGGATGACTGTCTGCTTTGGGAGAAAATGGCAGAGATGAAAGTATTTCTTAGGGTCCTGATCCTACATTGAGATCTACATGAGGAAGCCCCATTGGCGGATCTGGACTTAGATGTGGGAAGTTAGAAGGGTGGGAAGCAATAGGTTTACCTTAAACAATCTTCCCTACCTGTGCTACAAATAACAACCCTAGCTTATAACTTATCTTCAAAAATCTGACTTATTTATATTTTTTGTCCTCTTCCACTGTTTGCAAACAGGTGAACTTTGACTATGCAAATCTGTCTACGTGTTCTCATGCACTAGCACAGTGCTGCAATGTTTCAGTTGCAAATGCTGCAGAAGAAATGTCTATTGGTTGCTTTAAACAGTTCCATTGGCTAACGTGTGGGGAGCTAATGTCATAGTGGTGGGTTTAGACTTTGTAAACAGCTTCAATGCCTACATTTTGTACTAAATTTGGTCTGACAATGCCTCTTTATTGAGTAATTCATCTTTGCCTCTCTATGCTGCTGTCACTATTATCCCTGCTATATGAGAGGGCAATTTGTTTTCTGAGAAATTATTAGATGCTTGAAACCTATTTTGTTTCTCTAGATTCTGTGCTTTCCTGGGGGCCTTACCTTTACGGCACTGTAAGTATCTACTCCGTCTCTGCTATTTGCAATAACTGTTCTGGTTTTTAAGGCTTCATTCAAGACCTTATATTATACAATTTAAATCCAAGAGGGGACTTCCATTTCTAGGTTAGCTTTCAACCAGTATAATGGTAATTATACTGGTAATTAACAGGGCATGACATTGACTTATGGTCTCAAATCAAATTCCTTCCATGAGTAATTGGTTGTTCTCTCCCTGTTTGCATTCCAGTCTCTCCTTGATGATCAAGGTCTAGTGGAGGTGACTGCCGCTGCCAAAAAGGTCATGAATGCAGTGAATACAGGGCAATACACACTGGCCACTGAGCTCTGGAGTCAAACCGAGGAAGTAATTGAACAGGTATGAAAGTGCTGTCTGGCATCAAGATTTGTAAGTAACTTATGCTAATGGCTTATGGAAATGAACAAATTCAGGTAACGCTCTGCTATTAACGTACAGAAGGGGCAGATTCTCTATTACCCCGCTCTGTGTGCAGTTGTTCACACCAGTGCACTCCGTGTGCCACCATGCTGACTTGAAAGCATTTGATACTCTCTTTGCACTGGTGTAAATGACTACACCAGGTGGTAGGCAATGGAGATCGAGGCCCAGATGTGTGCGAAGCAGTACAGCACTAAGGTTTTGAAGGTCATTAAAGCACTCAAACAGATGATTTAAAGTAAAGCACATGAATAAGTTCATTGACTTCAGTGGTACTACTCAATCTTAACTTTAAAAACATGCTTTGCTTGGTTGGGCCAAAGTATATGTTTTACAGCGACAAGTGCTACATAACTGAACCATGTGTGACTTAAAAAAAAAAAAGTCACGTAATGCTATACTAAAGCTGAAAGATTACGCTAAAAACTGCTTCTCGTTTTTGGCTGTTTCGCAGCTGCCAGTGTTCTGTGCATGGCTGGTTTCACTTCCTCGTTTCATGCTTTAGGATGATATTTTGGCTATCTTTTTGCCTGTCTCTCTAAGCCTGTGTAACCATTCCTCCCAGCTGCAATCTGTAACGCAGCTGCTCCACTTTGGTTGTTGCTATGGAATGATTTCTAACTTCTGCATCAGAACTTCTAAATATTTAAATTTAATTATGGGAAATTTGTAGGGTCTTGTTTTTAATTCTGAGTAACTTTAATGGAAACACACCTCTTCTCTGGTCCATATCCAGTCTATTGGCTGTATTAGGGATGTGGTGAATCCACAATTCTTGGATTCATCTAGATATGATGAATTGGCTACATCAGTTGTTCCAGAATATGGATGCCAGATATTGATTGACACTAACCGAAGGGAGCGCCTGGGATGTCTGAGACTGGTGTGATAGGAGGAAACTGAGCAATGGGAAGCCTCACATTGGGCAAGGTCTAGCTGAAGGGAGCATCTGGGAGACCTATGGCACTGAGGCTATGGCTGCAGCTGGTGGAAAGTCTCTGGAGCCATGGATGAGGTGGCAGGAACCAGGAGATTCCCTCCTCTTCAAGGCTAGGAAAGAAAATCAGTAGCAAGGTCTTGCTTTCCCTCACTCTCTCTCAAACACAGTTGTGTGTGAACTTTGGGAACTGGAAAAAGCCCTTTCCCCAAACCCATCATCAAAAAGGAGGGAGCAAGGGACCAAAGGCCCTTCCAAAAAGGCCTTTCTCAAAATAGGGCCAGAGCAGGGAACAGAATAGGGCCCCATTTAAGTAGGGAACATTGATCCCTCTCCGCTCTGAGGGTAGAGTGCAACCCTCGTGTGTCGGAGAGATGTTTCTCTTACAGCTATTGAAATAAAATGTCCAGTCTGATATATCCTCTTTTCTCACTCTTTCAGAACACGGACAACGTGAATTTCTATAACATCCTAGCCAAGAAGTCCCCAGATCTCAAAGCCTCGAAACATGAAAATATCCATCTTAGTAAGTTGAGGGGAGCATGTTTAAGAAATTAAGCTTCCAAGGGCCTGATTTGCAGAGGTGCTGAGCACCCATGACTCTGTTCCTTTTCTATCTTCTGACCATGCTATAGGCTGATTCTATCTTCTACTGTATACCTCTTAAAAATCAGCAAGTCTCTTCCTCTGTGTACTATTGCGGTTTCAGTAGCAAAGAGTTTCTTAGATCTGAACTGAATGAGCCTCGATAAGACTTGTTTTTGCCTGGTGGTGTTTGTTTATCAGACACCATCTTAGTGCATATCCACCATCTTTAAATCCAACACCCTGTGCCGCAGAATAAACTCTCTTCTTTCCTTTCAGTTAAACTTTACCAGCGCCATGTCGAACGTCTGCATAAGGACAGCTTAAGTGACCTGATGAATGGACCCATCCGAAAGAAGCTGACAATCATTCCTGACTCTGTCACGTGGGGAGGTACCTTCCTACCCTCTGACATGGTTCTAATTGGGCAGCTTGTCACTTACACAGTATTGTAGTCTGTTCAAAGCAGTCTTGATGCTGTACCATATAAAGTCTCCCTGACTTGCTTGTTAAAATTCTCATCCTGCTTGGGCCCAACTGTAGGACAGGCTCCTAAAAGGACCCACAACAGGGAACTGGGCAGGCCTATGGCCATAAGCATAATTCTGGTCCTTGTGTCTTCCTCTCTAGCCCGTCAGGGTCTAACTAGGTGCACACCCTGGCAGGGAGAGTATCCCTCATGCCTGAGCAGCTGAAACCTACCTGTGCAACTCAGTCTGCCAAAAGGATTCCTAGCCATTCTCCTCTGCCAGAAAGCCGGTGCTGTGAGAGTTCAGGGAAAGGAGGGTGTAAATCAAACCAGAGGGAAACGTTAGAGAGCAATGCTGAATACCTGCCAACAACCCTCCAGATCTGTAATGGGAGATGGAAACTGACAAATCCGCATGTGTAGTACTGTTAGAAACATGTGCTGTGCTGCTTTGATATCCCCTGTATATATGTGGAACTTGGCCATTCTCCATTTCTCTCCAGCCACTCAGACTGATCATTGTGGTCTGGAATGTACCATTCTAGTGCTTGCTTTTCTGCAGCAACGAATTGCATTTCACAACTCTTGGCAAGCCCTGCTGCTGATGCTTCCATTTAAAGATGACACACTTAGTCAATTGCACTGTCTTTCATGTTTGGATCTGTATGAATAGGTCAGTCAGAAGAAGTCTTCTTACACATGGCCGAAGACTTCATGAAGCCTGTCATTGATATTGTGGATGCGCTGCTGGCAGCCAATGTCAACGTTACTGTCTATAACGGACAGCTGGATCTCATTGTGGACACTATGGGTAAGGATTCATTCTTCTTTTTTTTGAAGAGAAAGATGTAGACTGCTCATTAACATATAAAATCCACCCATCTGTAGTACCTACATAGTCCCCACTACTATAATACCTAGGCAACTCACAGTCTTTAATGTATTTATCCTCACAACACCCCTATGAGGAAGGGCAGTGCCATTTTCCCTGTTTTATAGATGGGGAACCAAGGCATGAAAGGACTAAGTGACTGGCCCAGGGTTACACAGGAAGTCTGTGGCAGAGCAGGGAAGTGAACTCAGGTCTCCCAGGGCCAAGGCTAGTGCTCTAACCAATGGACTATCCTTCCTCTACACTGAGGTACATTTCTATATCTTACAAATCACACCGTGTCACCCTTTCAGGAACACAGGCAATAGACACATAGGTCTTATTCACTTTATAGGTTTCTTGGAGAGGGTTTAAGCTGGGTTTGTTCCCAGAAGAGACCAGGAATTTAGTTCCCCAAATCCACAGATTCCTCCCCCACCCCCCCACCCCCACCCCCACACACTCCGTGGTGCAGTGATGGGAGGGCTGCTCTATGTAGGGGTTAGTGCCTCCAACTGCTCCCTGGTGTTCCTCCTCCATGCTGTCCCTTAGTGCTCTTGGCAGAGCACCCTGACTGCTGCTGGGAGAAGCAACGTGGCCCATATACTCCAGACACATTTTTGCATCCCTGTAGAGCCCCTGTCATAGCTTTTTGGAAGGACACAAGGGAGCTGGCTGCCCCCTGACTATCCCATCCTGGTCAGACCCATGGGCTTGGTTCCCCTCTTTTCTGCTCACATGATGCTATGGGAGCCTTTCATCTTGAGAGAACATAGGTGGGTATGGCTGCTTCTTCCATGTAGCGTTCCAGTGAAGCTATTGAACAGACCTAGAAAAGTCTGTTTGCAGTGCTGGATAGGTAACTATCCCTAAATAATTCTCAGTTAATTGGATTAAAGCCCGCTCTGCTGGGAGCATTAACTCTATACTGATGTGACTGGTAGTTAATTATGGTACTTGAGGCCAATTTTTTCCTCTTCTTTGGCAAAATAAGACCACTAAAAGCAGACTTGAAAAGTGGCTTTCAAGCAGTTTTTTTTTTAAACAAAGACTGTTTCTTTCAGAAGTTCCATAAGGTGGCTTATAAAATATACAGAGTGGCAGAGACATCCTAAAAGATGCACCAAAATGGGCACAGTGAGTCACTCAGTAAATTACGCAATGCTTCCGTATGTGCCAATAGTTCCAGCTCAGTCTGCTGAAGCTGTTAGTGCGGCTCTCCTCCTCCAGAGTAACAGCTGCACACTCAGTTGGGCTGCACCTCTGAGTTGTACCTTTGAGAGATACAGCTCAGAATCTGTCCCGCAGTTCATAGGACACTGCTAACCACAGTCCCATGAGGAACAGGATTCACTGTTGGAAACTCGCTTTGCAACAGAGTTGGGAGGTAGAAATTAAGTTCGAAGGGAAATGCTGGGCTAGGTCTCAGATCACAGGGATTGGGTGCTAGGAGATATCCCCCCACTCTAAGAATTTGATCACATTAGTTACATCTCTGCCATGCTTACCTCCAGCTTCCTGAATTACATACTATGACATAACTCCTAACTATGTCAACGTCGTGTCGTTTGCCAAAGGCAGCAATCCAAACCTTGCTACTCCTGAGATGGAGCCAACAATAAGGGTAGATCCTGGTTGGGTTTTTTATTGCTGTCTGACCCTAGCCATTACTGGGGATGTGGTTTACTTCATTGTCTTCTCTTATGTCTTTCCAGGCATCACAGGTTACGCTGGTGGCGTATTTTGTTGTTAACTATTTTACTACGTGCTAGGTATTTTATAGCACAAATAAAGAAGTGGCCCCTCATCTCCCAAAGCACGAATAACTGAGTTATCATCTTTCTGACCTGATGCTCTGACTCTGTCAACCATCCCCCTCCACACAGCCACACCTACTTGAATCTCTCCACTGGATGCCCCTTACCCACTAGATCAGGTGCAGGCTTCTTGCCCTCTCCTTTAAGGTCCTTCACAATGCTGCCCCTCCATATATTTTACCACATCACCCCACCCACTCTAGCCTTGCTCCCCCATTATGTCTACTTCCCCTACAAGAATTTATGGGCCTATTTCCAGGCAGCCCCCTACATTAGGAAGGCCCTCTGAATTTATCAGTAAAGCCAATGCCCCCCTCCCTTTAATTCAAATACTCCTCACGACCTACTCTTTCCATGATGCCTTCACATAATTCGCCAACTAACTAATCACAAACTAAGGAGCAGTCAGGTGACTATATATTTATACATGCAAAACATGACTGGTGCATATATAAAATTGGACATATTGATTTCATTCCTTTCTCCTGCCCTACTGATATTGATTGTATTGGATGGCAGGCCCTTTGGGGCAGGGATCATGTCTTATTATGTGTTTGTACAGAACCTAGTACAAGGTGGCCCAATGCTCACTGAGGACTCGGGGCGTTACCACAACAGAAACCATTAATAATGGTGTCAGAAGTGACACAATGAGTGAGCCTAATGATTAGTCTGGAGCAGGTGGGGTTGAAGGACATGTTCACCTGCCTAAGAGTACATCACGATTGCTCAAAAGCTTTTGTTTGTCTTTAAGAGACTCTGCACTTGTGAAATGAAGCTTGTGGGCCACATTAGGTGTCGCTGGAATATCTCACTCTGCAGCAAATCCCCAGAGTTCATTCTGTTTCCTTTTTCTCCTTTGTTAAAATAGTCTCCTGTACTGAGCTGGGCAAACAATCCTCTTGTATTATGGAGTTTTATTGCTGTAATCTCTCAGCCCCTAATTGCTAAGAATAGACGGCCTAAAGCTCTCCTTTTCAATTCCTTTTCATGGACAACCCAGCAATCAATAATTTATTAAATAGATGCTATTTAGGATGTCAAAACTAGTAAGACAAATTGGAGTGCCACAGATTGCTAATTTTGACGAAAAATTAAACTGCACTTCTTACAGCATGAATTGGTGTAGTAACTGAGCAGTGGTTTTAAAAACAATAATAGCTTTTTTAAATGCCCTGGAACTGGTCTCTTTATTTGCTGTCTCAACACTCTTGTCTTCCCTAGCTTGGTCTTGAAAACAGATGTTGCCTTTTCAGACTCTCCTGGTTGAATGACTGTAACAAACAGCAAAACAATGGCCCTAATGCAGAGCGTGTTTCCAATGTGTGCATGTGCTATCACAGCTTGTGCTGTCAGCTTGATCCTGCAAGATGCTGAACAGCCTCGATTCCTACAACCTTGGGGACAGGGAGTCCAGCAACGTGCAGGACTGGTNCGTTACCACAACAGAAACCATTAATAATGGTGTCAGAAGTGACACAATGAGTGAGCCTAATCATTAGTCTGGAGCAGGTAGTGTTGAAGACATGTGCACCTGCCTAAGAGCACACGCTTGCTCATCTTAAGCGCATGTACATCACGATTGCTCAAAAGCTTTTGTTTGTCTTTAAGAGACTCCGCACTTGTGAAATGAAGCTTGTGGGCCACATTAGGTGTCGCTGGAATATCTCACTCTGCAGCAAATCCCCAGAGTTCATTCTGTTTCCTTTTTCTCCTTTGTTAAAATAGTCTCCTGTACTGAGCTGGGCAAACAATCCTCTTGTATTATGGAGTTTTATTGCTGTAATCTCTCAGCCCCTAATTGCTAAGAATAGACGGCCTAAAGCTCTCCTTTTCAATTCCTTTTCATGGACAACCCAGCAATCAATAATTTATTAAATAGATGCTATTTAGGATGTCAAAACTAGTAAGACAAATTGGAGTGCCACAAATTGCTAATTTTGAGGTAAAATTAAACTGCACTTCTTACAGCAGGAATTGCTGTAGTAACTGAGCAGTGGTTTTAAAAACAATAATAGCTTTTTTAAATGCCCTGGAACTGGTCTCTTTATTTGCTGTCTCAACACTCTTGTCTTCCCTAGCTTGGTCTTGAAAACAGATGTTGCCTTTTCAGACTCTCCTGGTTGAATGACTGTAACAAACAGCAAAACAATGGCCCTAATGCAGAGCGTGTTTCCAATGTGTGCTTGTGCTACCACAGCTTGTGCTGTCAGCGTGATCCTGCAAGGTGCTGAACAGCCTCTACATTTAGAACCAGAATGAGGCTTATTTTGCCTAAGCATGCATTATGGTGGGAACCGC
>QXTE01000277.1:1664944-1675274 GCA_003942145.1 Platysternon megacephalum
TAAACTGTGATTCTCTGCAGCAATACTGCTCACACTGACTTTTCCTGTGGGAACTTCACTCTGATAAATAACACACTCGGCCACTTCCTTGAGGATTGCCCAAATGCTCTGTCTGTTTATGCACCAATATTAAGATGAGTTTGCTGCTCTAAAGATTCAACCTCAGGCAGCAAGCCTGCTTCCATAAGCTGTGGATGCTTTTTCCTAAACGGATGACTTGGCATCTGCGTCAGCCAGCATCGCTTTCTATCTAGACACTGCAGAGTGCCTGTGGTAGGACTTCATTTTGGATACAGATCCAGTTTGGACTGAGGTGTGTGTTCATACTGAACCACTCTTTCTACTCTTGAGCCTCCTTTTTCTTGTGCATTATCCAAGATTTGTTTTTTAATGCCCTCAGTGCCACACAACCATTGCTCAGTAAAGCCTTCCTTTCCCCATTATTCAGACAGGAAGGCATGGATACTTAATATGGAATAAACAATGTGCCAATACTTTCTCTTCATAGAATGAGCCAAAGTTCTAATGGATAAGAGCTGCTGGGCTTCTGGCCTCAACCCAGAAAATGAAAAGGAGATGGTTATTTAAGCGATAAGGAGGACGCATAAGTCAGAACAAATACCCCATCCATATTTTTCTAGATCTTGGATTGAGTTTTGCAGTNAGCGATAAGGAGGAGGCATAAGTCAGAACAAATAGTCCATCCATATTTTTCTAGATCTTGGATTGAGTTTTGCAGTGAGCTATTGGCTTTGCCATTTGAAGTGGGGATTCTTTATAAAGTATACTTATCCCAGTTCCCAAGTGAAAACAATCACACAAATGAGGTATTTGAACCACTTCATTCCTGGTGTACGCTGCAATCCCCTTTGAAAATGACCCTTTTTATCGACACTCAGGCAGCTTGTTCCAGTTGTCAGAATCCTACATAAACAGCAAACAGCCCTGTGCCTCCCCACATATGAAACTTAAGAGTATTAGCTTAGCAGCTATTGCAGTGTAATGCTATGTAAACACATGTGCACGAACTCTGCTGATAGAACATCAATAAGCTGAAACTGTGCTATGGGGAACTTTGGCAGTGCAGAAACAATCTACCTTTCCAATGAACCAGTGGATCTCACTTAAATGCTGCACCTTGTGGAATCAAGTTGATTTGATGCCTAAAAACTTGTACCTCTATCGTCTGGCCTTGGGGAATAAAACCCTAAGTGCTAAATAATGAATCCAATAGTTACAACTATGCTGATCTATATATTGATCCTGCTCTTGTCACATTTTTTAACATGTTCTTGAAGCCAAATAAAAGCCTATATTGTAATGGATTATAGCACTTTCTGCCTAAAAGCAGCAATGGGAGGACACTGCCATGTGCCCCCATACTTTATAGGTATATACGTGGTAGGTAGCTAACAGCAGCAAGTTTCTTCTCCCTGTGCCCAATGCAGAGAAAGCGTGAAGGGCAAGAATCCACCTGGAACAGCTGGTTATGATCTAAGGGAGAGATACAAGCAATTTGCCTTGTTTCTTCAACGGGGAGTCATTTTCCCCTTTCTTAGTCATCGCCCAAGGTAGATGGTGGTAGTTCTGTTAGCCTGCAAGCTTTCGAAAACTGATTACTTCCTCTGAAGTTGTTTCAAGCAGGAGTACAGTATGCCAAGGTGCACTAGGAAACGCCTCTGTGCAGGGTAGCAGGGTCCCCTTGGCCAGTTAATGCACAGCAGGCTAGTGTGCTGTAGATTTACACTCCAGCTTGCTGTGCACTAACTCTTTCTAGACAAGCTCTTGCTGCTACTTCAATCAAGCCCCTAGAGAGCTGTTGAATGGCTTTTGCCCCGTTTCCTCTCCCACTCCAACAGTCTCAGCCATTCCAGGCTGGCGCTTGTTCTGAAACACTGGGTGTCCCTGTAGTGCAGCAACCATGAGGCTGAATCAGTCCATTGGGGTTTAATTAACTGAGCTGAATGCCTTTTCCCACACACTAGGGAGCCCAGCTTTTCAAGTACAGTTGGTATGTTCAGCTCAGCAGTGTAAGTTCAGTAATGTTCATGATGCTGCTGCAACCCAGGAGGGATATTTTGGTTAAACAGCAGGAGCTGTAAGGCTGAACATACAGGTACGGTAGCTGCTGTGACTAGAAACTCAAGACTTGGTGTTGGGGTTTTTTTTGTTTTTTTTTTTGTTTTTTTTAGGCTTGCTCTATATAAATTTCTACATATCACACTGAGAATTGAGTGTAAATAGAAAAAATATGCGGAGACTGCAAGAATATGTAATCACTTAATATTTTCAAGAGTGCTGTGAAGTGAAGGTGCATGGGATTCAGTGCTTAAAGAGATGGAGGTGCTCATGAGCCATTCGGATGAAATGGTTATTGGAAGGTCCATGTGCTGATCCAAAGGATTTTGAAGTAGAATCTGCTCTCGGTCTCACCATACGAGTTTCAAGGCAGCTTTGTACCCATTCACTTCCCCAAGGCTTTTTTCTTTCCAGTATAATTACTAACAAATGAGTATTTATTCATCACAACGTTCTTTACAAACTATACCCAGGAAACACTTGATTCACCACTGTGGTTCAACTACCTCTGGCGTGGAATGCAGCAGCTGTTTTAATGCTGTACAGCATCACTGAACTGCCTAGGACAGAAGGCAAGGAACAATCGCCCGCAGCCCGCCCCCCTGGTACCTGAGGGAGTTGCCCACAGTCCCGCCCCCCCGGTACCTGAGGGAGTCTTGCTGCCCCACCCCCACCCCCAGTACCTCAGGGAGTCGCCCGTGCACTCCCCCTCAGTACCTGAGGGAGTCTTGCTGCCCCACCCCCACCCCCAGTACCTCAGGGAGTCGCCCGTGCNCCGGTACCTGAGAGAGTCTCGCCGCTCTGCCCTCCAGTACCTGAGGGAGTCTCGCCACCCTGCCCTCCAGTACCTGAGGGAGTCTTGGTACCCCACCCCCCTGGTACCTGAGGGAGTCATGCCCCCACACTGGTACCTGAGGGAGTCGCCCGCGTCCCCGCCCCCCGGTACCTGAGGGAGTCTCACCGCCCTGCCCTCCAGTACCTGAGGGAGTCATGCCCCCACACTGGTACCTGAGGGAGTCGCCCGCGTCCCTGCCCCCCGGTACCTGAGGGAGTCTTGCCCTCCCCCGGTACCTGAGGGAGTCTCGCCTCCCCACACCCCCCCGGTACCTGAGGGAGTCATTGTCCCACAGCAGCCACACGCTCTCAGTCGGTGGCAGCAGCGCCCCCGCCAGGAAGAGGCGGAGCTGAGCCCAGCGGCTGAAGCTGAACTTTACCCGGATTAGGCTGATGAGGTCGGTGACGAGGCGCACTTGGCTGGACTCCAGCAGCAGCCAGCACAGCAAAGCCCTGGCTGGGATGATTTAGTTGGGGTTGGTCCTGCTTTGAGCAGGGGATTGGACTAGAACCTCCTGAGGTCTCTTCCCACTTTAATCTTCTATGATTCTATGATCACCCAGCAGCTTTGCATTGGGGACGTCTCCTGTCGGTAGCAGCGGCAAACTACAGCCAGAGAACAGTGCATGCTGCAGCAGGGAATGACTGGATTGTCAATCACTCGATCACAATTGTGTTCATATTGATCATCAATATTTATTATGAGTTTTATCGACTGGTTTTATCGTAGTATTTATTTTTGATGACTATGGAGCTCAGCGCAGGGCCAGGGCCCATATTTCCAATATTGTTCCCTATTTCCTCTTTTTCATAGTGACATTCATGAGAATATAGGAACCGAGGCACTGTGTGGCTCGAAAGCTTGTCTCTCTCATCAACAGAAGTTGGTCCAATAAAAGATATTACCTCACCCACCTTGGCACAGAGGAGTGTCTGTTTTAGACCCTGATCCTGCAGCTGGCTATGCATGGGCATTAGACTATGGCTGGGTGGAGCCAGATGCAGGATCAAAGTTGTAATTATCATTTAAACTCTCTGTTCCCCTTTATCCCCTCAACACACACCATGTAAAGTTAATCATGTAAAACAATTCTGCTCTTATGTTCTTAGGAGAACTGACATTAACATCTTAAGTCCATGATATTGAGCTCAGATTTACAGGGTAGAGCCCTATGAATATGTGGCCTCATTAACTTCAGTGGATTACTCACATGAGAAAAATTACTCTTGTACATAAATGTGTTTGGATTGGGGCTGCAAGATAGGAGCAAGGAGTTCTTATAGAAAGTGTCAAACCTGAATACCATGAAATGAGAAGCTGAGATGTGTGGGCATTAAGAGAGAGAGAGAGAAAAAAAAAAATATTTTCTTCGGATTATGTCTCCAGGAAGAATGAATTTGGAAAACCTAAATCACTAGAGAAGTTGTGGAAACAATGATTGTAAATCCTTTTAGCACACACAAATCACTCACTGATTTTATACACAATTCCTTTCCTCATCTCACAGGCTGGATTTAGTGTCCAGCATCAGAAAAACCAGTAGTTCTCATGTAGACAAGCCCAATAAACCCTGTAGCACAGGGGTGGGCTAACTACGGTCCGGGGGCCGCATCCGGCCCTTCAGACGTTTTAATCTGACCCGCAAGCTCCCACTGGGGATCAGGGTCCGGGGCTTGCTGGGGGGATATGCCACTGTTTCCGGGAGCTTCTTGGGGTCAGCGCTGCCTGGAGCCTGCACCCCTACCTCCGTCCTGGGCCCCAACCCCCTGCCCCAGCCCTGATCCCTCTCCCGCCCTCCAAACCCCTCAGTCCCAACCCGGAGCACCCTCCTGTACCCCCACCCCTCATCCCCAGATCCACCACAGAGCCCGCACCCCCAGCCGGAGCCCTCACCCCCTCCTACACCCCAACCCCCAATTTTGTGAGCATTCATGGCCCGCCATACAATTTCCATACCCAGATGTGGCCCTCAGGCCAAAAAGTTTGCCCACCCCTGCTGTAGCATAACAAAGGGAAATCAGCCAGTTTGGCAAGCCAGCTAAATCTGCCGCACAGATAGAAACATGTTAAGTGTAACTGGTATCTTATCTGCAGCACAGATATCTGTTGCATTTACCATGCAGGGGAGGAGAGAGGGCGCCCTGGGGTAGTAACCACTCCCTTTATAACCATAGAGCCAGCACTTCCCTTTTCACTACGCAGCTGACTAGAGACCCAAGTCATATGATTTTCAGTCAGGAAACAACCCAGAGTTGCTGCAGAGATGGAGCTGCTGCTTAGACAACATGTTATCCCGCTGCTTTTCCTGCTGACTTTGGGTTCAGGTATGTTTGGTAGGGGGCTGAGTGTATGAGGGATGCATGTTTAACTAGATCCATGAGGAGTTATTGAAGCTAGGGGTGATGGACATTACTCACAAGCACCTTTCTCTAAATTGCTCTAAATTGACTGTTTTATGGCTTGTTAAACTTTCAGGCATTTATTGTTAGGTGAACACTAAGGAATGAATGATGCTTCCTTTTACCCTGCATAGCCACCCCCCAGATATTTTTTATGCTAGGCCCTGGCAGAAGCATCTAAATCCAGATGTGCTGAGAGTTTTGTGCAGAGCTTTCAAAGCCTGATCCTTTTTAAGGGGGTCTGTTCCAGGCTCACACTGTTTTAAGCTTTGCCTAGCCTGTGACATTAATTATGTAATCCCTTTCTTGGAACACTCTGGCTGTTCCTTTAGTCTTTCGCAGTGGAAAAAGTTCCCAAGTGTGTTCAGGGTCAGGCCCTAAGCATATGTAAGTACATGTGAGTAGCCCTACTGAAATCAATGGCAAGTATTTGCATGAGTCAGGGATCTGATCCAATGTCCTAGAACGTACATGTAAATCTGCCGTGGGAGTATTCTGCACTCCTCCCATCTGCTGGAGTAGCTCTTTCTTTTTACTCCCATAAAAGTAGCCTTGCATTACTGAAGTGGTAGACAGGCAGTCTCTTATTTATGTGGTATGCATAAGAACTGCTCTCTGAGGCCCTGATCCTTCAATAAGGAACATGTGGATGGTCCTTTCCCCTCACATGGAGCCCCCATTGACTTTAATAGAACTCTGCATGGGTCAGTCTGCACAACCTCAGGATTGTAGGTTTGGGGATCAAGTTTGAAAGTTGGGTGTGTCCAAAAATATTTGGTTGGGGGGGGGGGTGTTTTAATTTGAACATGATGTGCCCCCTCTTTAATTTAGAGCTCTGTGCTGTGCACCCTTAAGCAATAGTGTCAGTCTTTATTATGTGGCTGACTTTTTTTTCCTGAAGAAAACAGTCCACTTCCCCTACCTGAACAGCAGGAACCTAGTGTGGGGTGGGTTAAAGATGCCAGCTTGTTACACAGAACAGGATTTAGATGGAATCTAACACTCTAAACTCTGCTGCTTCTCACCCTCCCCACTATCACTGGTCTCCCAAGACAAGTGAAGATAAGTCTCTGTTGTGTAACTTTTCTCAGATAAAACATTAATCTGACGACTAAGAATAATGTAACTGAGACGTTTTGGAGCCTACTGTCAGGGCTATTGATAAGATATAAGTGGGGAGACATTGTTTGTCTTATGTGGATAATTGTCTATGCATATGATCTATTAGCCTAAGTTTTAGATGAGGGGTCTTACAATTGATGATCTTGCTGACCTCTAGGGTTCTTGAAATAACTAAATAAATTGAAAACACGAAAAGGAAAAATAGTTAACAAGCTGAAAAAACAATATTCCTTGTTCAAATTGCACCTCTCTGATTTACTGCAAGCTATTGTATAATGCAACATTTAGGGGGTTATAAGGACTTGTAAAAATTAGGCTGCCTCTCTGCACTTCAGCTTTTAAACTGCTTTCAAGCCCAGCTTCAGGATTTTTCCTGAAGTTAGAAAAATAACTTCGAGACACACCTATGTTGACCATTGTAAGCAACTGCCCAGTTAACTCCCAGTAACTGATTTAAAGTTAGAAGCACACTTCTACAGGGAAATTTATGTGGTTTAATTGCAAGCATTTTAGTTTACTTGAGGCTGACTTTCCTTCCTACCACAAGATTCTTGTGGCCTGGCCTTTTGGCTTCCACCTTCAGCTTCTATGATCCAAGCTCTTTGGTACTGGGTAATGGAGTATTCCCTGGAGTGAAGCTGCCTGAAAATTAAGGACCCTATCCTGCAATTGGACCTGGATCCTATACAGATCCTTGCACCCACTTCAATGGGGCTCCCCATAGGCACATGGTCTGCTGTTCTGGTTCCAATTGTAGTATCAGGGCCATAGGTCTTTAGAGCTTGATACCAAACTCTCTCTTGGAGGACATTGCTTGATTGGACAGCAGAGACTTTTTCTTCAGTATTAGGCAAACACATTGTTGCACTTCAAAGCAGATAGCATTTTTAGGTGATGTTAATAGTCCGAAATAGCTTGTCAACTAATGACACAGACTAAGGCAGAGGACCGGTCGAGGATGCTATCCTTATTTTTGAAACCATGACACGATGTGAACTGATGAGCTGAAGTCCAATTTGGCAGTAAGAATGAATATGGATTCTTGATGCTACAAAGTATCAAGAAAAATATCAGAGTCCTGTCAGATCTAAAGAGAACAGATTACGCCCATTGAAGTTAATATGAGTCTTCAGCTGCCTTCACTGGACTTTGGATCAGGCCCTAATGATGACTTTTCTTAGGGCCCTAAACTTAACAATATTTGAATACTATAATAAGATGATTTGATCTTGCCTGCAAGACTGGGACCAAACTGTTATATTTTGAGGCTGAAATCTTGGCCCCATTACAGTCAATGGAAGACTTGACATTGTCTTCAATGGCACCAGTATTTCAGCCCGGCTCTTTGCAAGTACTTAACGGCATGTCTGGTCTAGAAAATGTATTCCAGCATTTGGACAGCTGCACTGGTGGTAGCGATAATGGAAGGCCCCAATCCTGCTAACACTTAAGTACATGCATAACTTCATTCCTGTGGGTAGACCTGATGAAGTCAAAGTTATGCAAGTGCTTAAATATTTGCAGGATTTGGGTGGAAGTCTTATGTGGTTTAATTGCAAATATTTTAGTTTACTTGAGGCTGACTTTCCTTCCTACCACAAGATTCTTGTGGCCTGGCCATTTTGGTACTATGTAATGGAGTATTCCCTGGAGTGAAGCTGCCTGAAAATTAAGGCCCCTATCCTACAGTTGGACCTGGATCCTATGCAGACCCTTGCACCCATTTCAATGGGGCTCCCCATAGGCACATGGTCTGCTGTTCTGGATCCAATTGTATTATCAGGGCCATAGGTCTTTAGAGCTTGATACCAAACTCTCTCTTGGAGGACATTGCTTGATTGGACAGCAGAGACTTTTTCTTCAGTATTAGGCAAACACATTGTTGCACATCAAAGCAGATAGCATTTTTAGGTGATGTTAATAGTCCCAAATAGCTTGTCAACTAATGACACAGACTAAGGCAGAGGACCGGTCGAGGATGCTATCCTTATTTTTGAAACCATGACATGATGTGAACTGATGAGCTGAAGTCCAATTTGGCAGTAAGAATGAATATGGATTCTTGATGCTACAAAGTATCAAGAAAAATATCAGAGTCCTGTCAGATCTAAAGAGAACAGATTACGCCCATTGAAGTTAATATGAGTCTTCAGCTGCCTTCACTGGACTTTGGATCAGGCCCTAATGATGACTTTTCTTAGGGCCCTAAACTTAACAATATTTGAATACTATAATAAGATGATTTGATCTTGCCTGCAAGACTGGGACCAAACTGTTATATTTTGAGGCTGAAATCTTGGCCCCATTACAGTCAATGGAAGACTTGACATTGTCTTCAATGGCACCAGTATTTCAGCCCGGCTCTTTGCAAGTACTTAACGGCATGTCTGGTCTAGAAAATGTATTCCAGCATTTGGACAGCTGCACTGGTGGTAGCGATAATGGAAGGCCCCAATCCTGCTAACACTTAAGTACATGCATAACTTCATTCCTGTGGGTAGACCCGACGAAGTCAAAGTTATGCAAGTGCTTAAATATTTGCAGGATTTGGGTGGAAGTCTGAGTGTAGTCAGGGTTCAGGTGTTTTGTTCAGTAGTAAATATTTTTGAATGAGAGTGTTTGTAATTACCACACCCAAAATTAAAACTAATGGGTCTCAGCCAAGTCTCTGTTTGTCAAATGTTTCAAGGCCAAATGTTTCACACTCTAATTTAGGTTTGGCAAGCTGGTCAGTTGACAAATAATGTCAACTGACAGGATATTATTTGATCACCGTCAGTTATCCTAAGAAGAATGCTCTGATATAGGCAATGACCTACCTTTTTGATTGCATCATGGTGCCATTCTTTCATTTTTTAGAACTTCATTTCATTGTGTTTCATATTTTTCTGAGTTCAAATAACAGTTAAGAACTTACTTTTTGTAGTTAGGCATAAGTATCTATCTAAGGCCTAGCCTACTGCAGACCATAAAGTCTTTCTCTTTGTTGTTACTATTGTTACTGTTATAATAAATTAGTTCTGTAAAATATTTGACAATTTTGACATGATTTGACAATATTTGACCTGTCGTTGACCAATTATTTTTGGACTGGTCAAATGCCCACTCTACTCGACTGAATCAGATACCCTTTTTCTTTAGGTGCAGTTGTAAAGAAATCAAAAGAACAGAAAGAAGCATGGGGGTATGTAACAGTCAGAAGCAATGCACACATGTTCTGGTGGCTCTACTATGCAAATAACTCTGCCAAAAATTTCATGGAATTACCTCTCATTATGTGGCTTCAGGTAAGATATTGTAAAAGACATTTTAAAAGGAATCTAGATTTCTGCACCATTCAGCATACTGATCTGCCATGATACGCTAGCTACACAGAAATAAGATTCTGAGCTATGACTTATTCTCTGAGTCCTGTCTGAACTAGGTTTTCAGGTTACAAAATAATACATGTTATAAATCAATTATCTAAATTAATGGGACACCTCGCCTGGGATATGTGTTTAGTTCTGATCACTCTATATCAAGAAGCGTATAGCAGAAACCAAGACAGTTCATTATTCTTTGGATTGTGATTNCACCAGTTGACGCAGGCTTTCACATTCTGGATTAATTCTGCAATGTGTAGTGCACATGCTGCGCACCTGGGGAAAACTGACTATTATGCATGCACCAGCTCAGTAGCTGACTCTTCCATAACCTACTGCACTGAAGTGTGCTCAGCTCTGGATGGGAAGAAAAGCTTCAGAATGGTATCTGCCTAGCATAAAGATAATCAAATGCTTTCACAAATTAGTGATTGAATCTTTTAAATTCCTCTCTCCACAAACAGGGCATATATATAATGAAGGAAGACAGGGGCTCCCTTTGCATTTTAGCATGCAGCGCACAAACTATT